>WMED01022819.1:0-11587 GCA_019650415.1 Pipa parva | reverse complement strand
TAACCATTTTTGCAAAGTGAATCGAAGCATCGCAAGATGAGTTTGCACCTTGCTGAATTACCCCGTGTGTGTATGTGTCAATCGAACAAACTTTGACCAAACAATGAGTCGTAAACGTAGCTAAGCCTGAGGAAAGTAGATATAATAAAGGGGTCTGTAAAGTGTAAAGAAAGAACCTGCCCTCTTAATAATAACATTGCAATAGTATTGTAACAGAATTATTTCGGTACAGGTCTAAAGTTTCACAGCCTTGACAACTTGTAGAGACAACTGTTATATCTGTCCAATACGATGGGCATTATGGGTTCGCTTTGCAGGATTAAAACCCTATTTTGTTAGTGGCAGAGCAAAAAAAGGCCTAACAGCCAATGTAATATTTTTACAGACATCGTATGACTTGAAGGAATGAAGCAATTTGGAAAATAAGTATTTATCAAATGTGCAAATGATGTGTTAAAGCAAATATAGAGCAAAGATCAAAACATCCATCAATATGCACATCTCATTCTACCAGACACGTGTGTGGGACATGTGCACAATGTTTACATGGTTCCTTACTTTAGAAGAAAAATGATTATTGATTAACATTATCTGCTAAAATAAAGTGAACCGGAATCACTAAGCTTGTGATTTGTCATTGTTATCACGTGAAAGACATTCGATATTGTGGTCTCCAATCAGTGGCCAGATTTTCTATCTATACTTGTTTTCATAGAGAAACTTCCTGTTCCGAAATGTTAAATGAAAAAGATGCTAATTATTTCTGATTAAAAAGCTAATGTTTTTCTCTTTAAAAATAAGTTTAAAATGGCAAAAAAAGTTTGCAGCGACCTACAGTTAAAGTGTGTCTTCTGCGTCCATGTAAGTGCTCACTAGCGCACATATACATATTTCTAACAATATGTAGCCTGGAAACTAATGGAAGTCTTCTGGAAACCATTTCTCTTTGGACTTTTTACTACCTGTCATGCAGAACAGCTTCCTGCTGTTATCCTTCAGTTAGATGCCTTTTCTTAGAGAACTGAATCTACATTGGAAAGTAGTACAGACTCTTTTTATACACGTAATGACGATGTGTATTTTTGCTATAGATTTCTTCTAAGAGACATAATGAAGTCAGCTTTATTCACCTGTACCAATGTCTTTTCCTTTAAAAAATAAAAAATGACCTGCCTAGAGCATCAACAAAAGCGTTGCTCGACGTGGCAGAGCAACTACATGGCGGAGCAAGAGTTAAAATCCTGTAGCCCTTGAAAGCCATGTACCCCCTGAAGCCCCATACAGGGGTCAGATACAGGACTCCCGTGTCAAGTTACAAGAATGTGAAGAAAGGGAGATTTAGGGCTGGAGATGCCACACAGAAGAGTGTGTTGTTTGTCCTGCCTTTGAAATAAGATGCAGCCCAAAGAGAGGGAGGGGGGGAATCAGCAGCAAAATATTTCTATGAATTATAGCTTGCCCTTGGCTATGACTTGTGGGGGGTGGAGGTGCTTTCTAGAGATCACATTTCCACAGGTGTTTCTTCTGTTTTTCTTCCAACTTCATTTTTTTCTGCATTCTGTCCATCATAGAGAAATGCACTGTTGAAGTTAGTTTTTTTTTAATCTAATGATAATGTTCCAGCCAAGCTAAATGACCCCTGAAAAAAATCTCCACATTTAATGACCATTTCCTCAATCTAATAAATCTCACCCACTGACCTGCAGAAGACCCTCCTTGGCAAAACATTTCATCAGAAGGTCTCCTAACAGGTATGTCGTTTGTTTGCCACTTTAAAAGTCCTAGTCCCATGATAAACAAGGCCTTGCATGCATTGTGTGGATGAATGGGACTTTTTTTTAAAAATAGGGCTGTGACTTCTAATTTGTGATGCTACTGCAATGATTGAACTACAGTTCCCAGCAGGCTAGCCAGTGATGAGTTCTGCTCTTTGTATTTCAGCAATGACATTATTGTAATTACCATCCTTTATTTGTATAGTGTTGACATATTGTGCAGTGCAAGAGAATATTTAACCATTGACATAATTCCCAGTGGAGTTTACAATATAATTCCATACCCCATACACACAGACTGATGACAATAAGCTTGAGGCATATTTAGTAACAATTCAATTTGTTCGCTCATAGGGACTCACAAGTGGGCGAAAATTATTAAGGGCGAAACGACCGCCCGAAGTTAAATTCCGATCGCACGTGCGGAATTTTTACCGCACGATCGTAATTTCGATCGATTTCCGATCGCGCGATTGTAAATTGATCAAAATTCCAATCGTGCGATCGTAAATCGCTCGAAACTCCGATCGTGCAATCCGAATTCCGATCGTGCAGTAAAAATTCCGCATTTAATACATCTCGCCCATTGACTAAAGTCCGAGTTGTTGTGTAGAGCTTTGAATTCGTGTCTATTGTCCACTTCCCCATGTTCTCTTATTGAGCAAACTCTGTGAAGTGGAGAATATGCATCCAATTGGGGCGACTACGATAGTCACAATCTTAATGAAATCTTCACATCATTTTTGCACAGGTGCTTCTGCTGTTGACTAAGTGGAGGAGTGGGGCGAAGGTGTGAATGTGACTAGGGGAACTGGTCCAAATTCACCTGTTTGACTTTGCCACTTCAGACTGGTGAATTTTGGGGTTGATGGCAGGGCTCCAGTATTTCGTAAGGCTATTCTTTCAAAAGTAACAAAGGTGACTGCCCTGAAATGACAACAAGGCCTAGGGGCAAGGTGACAGAAGTAGAATATTCACAGAATACAGTTAGTGGAATATGATGAAACTGATGTCATTGCCCTTCACTTGTCTAAATCAACTCACTCTACATAACTTCTCATCCTACTTCTATCTGACTGACTACACATCCGACTGCAATAGCTCCTGTCCACCTGTTTGTATTCTCCACTTAGTCAATACTGAGAAGTGAATTTGCATATAATATTTTGGTGATGCTACTCAAATTGTAGTAAATTCGAGAAGTGAATTTGGACTTTAGTTAATGGGGCCCATCGTATTGTTAAATCAGCTTGGCATGCATATTGACTGTATAGCATATTGTCACTGCAATGGACCTATCTCCTAGTATTCAACCTGTATGTATATATAATTTTATTTATAAAGCACCTCAAACATATGCAGCGCTGTACAGTTCAGTAATAAAAATAAAATATAGACCTGTGTAGTGGATACTGCCTCTCCACCTTTATACACCCTCTCCCCTCTTCTTTCCCTCTTATACAGTAAGCTTACATGTTAACCCCAAATAAACACACAACACAACCAGAGATGGGTTTAATTTGCCTCAGCTTTATTAACCATTTTGTAAAATAACAATACATCTCATTAATGTAATAGGGAATGCTTTCTCATCCATTATTAAAGACTGAACTGTTTCCTTTCTGGCCCCTCATGCGCCAACCCTTAACTGCTAAGGTTGGGGCAAGTAATGGAAGGGCAGCCGTATATACACCAGCCATGGGCTCTTGCCCAAGTAATGCCCAAATTGCATTGTTTATCTTACTTATTACTTCCTTCCTTTGCATAACTTATCCCACCTTACTTGGGAAGGTGGGTGAGATACTGTTACTTCCCTACTTAATAATGCCCCACTTCCTGTTTCCCTACTACTGGTATGTGGTGGGGGGCAGGTTCTTTCCTGGGTGTAGTCAGGTGAATTGTAGCAGTGGGTGTATTGAAGCAAATCATCACAAATGTGTAATGTAGCAATGAGAGGACATCTTCAAATGGATCTGTTAGATGGTAACAATGCCAGTACAATTACATTTGTTTACAGTAATGAAAGCACAGTGGCAATAAGCAGGAATTATTAGAAAGGGAAATGCCAACCAGTCATCTGGATTTTGTTCACTAGGTATTGTTGCTGGGGGAATAGTCACATAAATGACAACAATTGTTTTAATATAGTTTTCATTGGCAAACAATTTTAGCTCTTGTTGGCCACAGTGAACACATGAAATGTCTCCAGAATCGTAAAGGGAACCCTGCTATAAGCCCCTAATTTGTCATTTTCATTTGGAGAAGTCATATCTGTTTATTCATGCCAGTATGCCTTGGCAAATTGTCACTCTAATGACAACTGAATACTGAAATTGTTAGTACAATGTCACAGGTTGTGACTGGACAACTCACCACATTGCACAAAATGATTATTTTTGATAAATATGTGAAGTTGGGGAAATGGTGGTTTGTCATGAATTCAGGCATCTACAGGACAAAACACACTTTGATAACTATGAATCTTAGTCAGGAGCCACTTTACCAGCCAGCAGAATTTTTGGATTCTATAGGTGACTCCTGGAAACTCCATGCAGATCTCCTCATAGTTGGAATGGAACTCAAGGGATCACACTGCAAAGTAACAGTTTAGCAGCAGGACTGCTCACAAGGTAAGTAAAGGTTTGTCGACTAGTGGCATCTTAGAGGTAAGATTGCAGCTCTCCTCTTTACTTCTTTACTAGACTTGACATTATAATTGTAAAAAGTCCCTGTGTTATGAGTATGGAGCAGATCAACATATGTTATTTTGTATATTAAATAACATAAACATTTATGATTGATTCATATTAGTTGCATGTCAAATGCAGCCATCATGGCTGAAATGGAATAAACCACTGTAGTCACCTCACTACAGTTCAAGCCGCATTACCAAAATAGAGGTGGATTCACTTCACTTAATTATGTGAATATTTGACCTGTTTCTATGTCACCTTGTCCCTATGTCATGTTGTTAGTTAGTTGCAGTCGGCTTTGTCACTTTTGATGGAATAGTCTCCTTATGCCCCCAATTCACTACTTTGAAATGGCAAAGTCAACCAGATGAATTTGGAGCAGTACACCTATTCACATTCACACCTTTGACACACTCCTCCGCTTAGTAAATATTACAAGTACCTGTGCACACGCGCGCAAAGAGATGCAAAGAGTTCCGTAAGTTACGAGACCATCGTAGCTGCCCAAATTAGTCACGTATTCACCAGAGTTTATTCAATAAGCAAACATGGGGAAGTGACAAATAGATGTGAATTCACAGCTCTCTGTAACCATTCAGACTTTAGTCAATGAGGCCCTAGGTATATAATATATATTATATAACTCTACAGACCATGCAGGACATAATTAATGTATAGTAAATACTGCGTTGGTATATCTGACTCAGTAGGCTCTGTATCTGGCTTGTTTGATGGGCACTTTCATTTTCAATCAGCTTAACGTACTGACTATAAATAAATGAGATGTCTGGGCTCGGTATCTACGTATATCTTCTGAGCACTAGATTTTATATCTGGTTAAGTCTGAGGGGCTTTGGGCACTGTATTTAAATTTGTCTGATTGACATGAAGCACTGTATGTGACTGTGTCATAGAATCCTCATGAACACTCAGCCCTGGGTACCAGGGAAGTATCTAGCACTTAGTAATGGCACTGGGGCAGTTAATGACACAGGAGCAATAACTGACATGTTCTAATGGCACTGGGTAAATGAACTGCGTCAATCATCCTCAAATAATAGCGTCACCATTAAAATGAACTCAGACATAACTTTTAAAATCACATGGCTGAAAATAATGTGTTTCAAAAATTTGAATCTACAGCATTTTATTCACCTAGACCTTACACATAGATTCATATCTACACAACACCAACAAAGACATAGATAAGGTAAAATATTAAATATCTCTTTGTCTATTTTTTTGAAGACAGTTTCTACTGATTTTATTCCCATTTATCCACAGCCCTGTCTTTTTTTATTATTGGGTTTGTAGACATAAATGTTTCTGGAAATAAACTGAAATGTAATACTGTAGATACTGCTTTTAGTGTTCTTGTAAGTCATCAATGAATTGTGTTTTACATGTACTGCACATTGATGATTCCCTCCATATGCCTATCTTGCAGATGAGTCATTTGATTATTTACATATGTAATAGGAATAAAAATGATCTAGTTCCACCAAAATAGACAGTATGGTGTAGTCAGATACAAACAAACCATCTGCGCTTAGATTCTCAATACCCTCTTACCAAATACATTTGTTGAATGTCCCCATTTAGTCTCTTTGTAATTTCATTTATTTTATATTGGCTTCCCAGAATAATATCAGCCATCAACAAACATAAAACTCTAAGTTTACTCTTTGTTACTTTTTACTATAAAAAACTACAGTAACCTGCCCCAACCATGACAGACAGGTCCATTACAGCCTGTACATACAGTCTATCCCTTAGGATAACTGGGCCTCAGACCTGAATCTGAACCCCTCCTTTATTACCTCAAAACCCCCCAACCCATTCACTGGAGTGATGTCCTCCTACGCCCCAAATACGCTTTATTGTCTTATTCCGATGGTAAATTAGAGAGAGGAATGCGTTGTATATTATTTACTCAGCTAGACTAATAACAAGATTGGCCTCTACTAGTGTAGCTAGTTCTTTGTCTTTTTCACTGCCTTTACCTTTTCTGTTTATTATAACAGCTTTTTATTATGATCCCTCAAATGTTTTTGTTTTTTTAATTCTAGAAATTCCTTCAATGTCCCAACATGCCCAGAATTTACTCTCAGTGCATAAACATAGCTGTCTTTATTCACAAATGTTTATGTACAGTATTTTCCTAAAAATGTAAACTATATTATGTAGTTGTGCCATCTAAATACCTTAAAAAATTAAAATGAACGGTAAATTGCAGAGGTAATAGAATTATAATTGAATATAATAATTTGATGGGGGGAAAAATCCAGATAACCATATGTGATTTGTATGCTATAAAACCCCATGAGATAATAAACTATTACATTACTGTGTGTACTTTAACATGCTAGAATTTTCCCAATTCAGATTCAGGAATTATTCAGGAGTAGCATCACATAGAGTAAGATGTAAAGAATACTTGTTGGAATTTAGGTGACTTTAATACAGGCACAATAGTAGTGATTAAAATGTGACAACGAGGTGACAGTGTTCTTCCATATAATCAGTCTTGCCTATTAATAGTATTTTGACATTAACCTAAGAAACATACATTTATAGTGACATCTTCTCCTGTTAGCAGATCCATGGAAATCATGCAAATTTTAGTATGTATCCTACTACTATTAAACTGTCTACACCTGACTATGCCTTAAATAGCATCCGATATCGTCTTCACTTCTTTTCTCTTTTTAATGAATAAGGAGTAGCGAATTGCTATCTGTGGGAGCAAATAGACATGTAAATACAGGCTTTTTTGCTAAACCTGGTGAATTCACACTTTGATGAATAAGCCTACGTTAGATCCATGTAGGCACGAAATGGTGGATGCGCTGGTAAACAAATGAAGAAAAGACGAAGAGAAGGAGAACTCCACTAGTGTAATACCATAGGGTATCTTGTAGTGATATTGGTGTATAGACTTGTGAAAATATAATATAAAATGAATAATGAACAATATATGATAAATAAATAAAGCAGTGTTTTTGTTGTGATATATGGTGAAAAACAAGTACAATAAACAGTTTAGATAGATTGTAGTGATTAAATGTAAATACACAAACGACTGTGTACTTGTCCTGGAATGTACCAGAGGCTTATTGTGCTTTTAGCCATATTAATTCACAGTGCTGGTAGTGCTGGGGATATTTGTAGCCCCGTTGTGCTTGTACTCACCAGACAGTGCTTGTTATGGAAGAACTGATTAATAAAACGGACCAATGGCAAGACGGATCCTGCCAGCTCCTCTCCAATGGCATGTTTGTTCCAAAGCAAGAAGCAGATATGGTGCAATAGTTTTAAGAGGATTCAATTTTAATGTAACAAATTGTACTCACAAATGATAAAAAGGATAACAAGCGCTTAACAAGCGCTTGGTAGAATTTAAAAAGTCCCTCCAGAGGTTAGTAGTCTCTCTCTCTACGCGTTTTGCCGATCCACACATCAGCTTCATTAGGAGTAAAGAGTCCTCTAGAGTCGGGTATATTTACTAAGACCTATTCTGACCATATCGATTGGTTTCACCCCCATTTGCTGTCATTTTTTGTTTCCCTGTAATTTTCAATTTCCCTTACTTACAAAGGACTGAAATGTTTTCCCTATGAAATAAACTGTTAACAGAGGCACACTTTGCAATGCTTTTCTACGAGGGTTCCTTCCATTCCAGATCGATCTCCATATCGTCGCTTTCCAGTGGGGAAATATCTTGGATTTAGGCTAAATGACTAGAGCATCTCCATAAGGAATAATGGGGTTTCACCAGCCTGTTGGAAGAAAAATTGTTTTCTGAACAGTTTAGTAAATAGGAGAAAACAGCGGTATTGTTACATATAGGCTGTTTCTCCTGTATTTACTATTTGAAAAGCCTGTTCGATGTAAGCAAACGTGACCCAAATTTGTGTAACATAATATTCTTACAAGGATACTGTGAAAAACAAACACACTTAGCTGGCTATTTGGACTTTTAACTGGGTTATTGGTTTTGCATTAAGCCTTGTAAATGGAAAGACAATAAAAACTGCCTGTCTATAATTGTCAACAGTTCCCTCAGTAGAGATGATTATAAAGAAAAATGCATTATGGTAAAATATAAAGATAAGAATTTGATTATTTAAAAAAGCTCACTCTACTTTAAAGATAATTTGGACACTCCCTGATGGAAAATGAGTTTAGAGTAAGATTGAGTTTAGCAGAAAAGCTGCCCATTCAGATGCTTCTGGAGCTTGACAATAATCTCTGCAGGACAGGAAGGTCCCTGACGGGGGCATTCTTTGCCCATTCCTTCCCTCTGTATTAAAATATTCCTGTCTGTGGCCTCAGACAGTTCTCAAACAACAACTGTCTACAGGGTCAGTTAATCCCTCACAGGTGACCAGCCCAAGTCTTTAGCCTCTGGCTTAGTTCTGACATTCCTTGGCTGCCGTTAACCCCTGCAGCACTAACTAATGAGAAAAAAAAAATGCAGGAAGAGCAATTTTGTGACAAAGTTACAAAGAATTCTTGGCACCTTCTACAAATATTTTTTATAAATATTGCACATAAATTTTAATTTGTATATTTTTTTGTTTTGTTTGTTTTGGTCAACGATGGCTTCCAGGATTATCTCATATCATTCATTTGAAGTTATGAATAAAATGTGGTGGTAGTTCAGACGAATACAAAGTATAATTAAAGTGCATCTTATTCCTTCTACATGGAAACTATGTTGGCTTGCAAATATTTAGTACTCAGGTTCTTAATGCAGATAAGTGACTTAAACTATCCTGATGAACCTTTGTGTGATTATATATATATATATATATAAAATTATTTACCCTACAAATTGCAATGCAAAACCGCAGTCATTTTCATAAGTTTTTCTCTATTAGCCCTGACTGACAGGCTTAAAATTTAGGGAATCCTCCCTTTTTCCTGATACAGGTCAAAGGCTAAAAGCTTGGTGCATTATTAAAATGAAGACAAAAGAATCCTTTCATATGTGAAGCTTTCACACATGTGGGATCCAGACCCGGTAAAAAAAATTCAGGTTTGTCCTGCCCCCTTTGGATTTCTTCCCATTGCTGGGACTATTCCTCTGGTCCTCCATCTATAGCATTAGAACTTGTGCCTCCTTAGTGGACAAAATAAACATGGAAATGTCTGTTAAAAATGATACTTAATTTGTTCAGGTGGATTCAGTAGAACAAAGATCCCTTTAGATATAGAATAACCTTAAAATGTAAGCTGAATATAGTTAAGGGACTGTAACATCTTAATTAGATGTTTGCACAAAAATATCAATGTAGCTGCAAAGGGTTTTTCTGGACAGTCATTTACCTATGGAAAACTTTCAGTAGTTATGAACATTCTCAACACAAAATCAAAAACATTTCATTTTCAAATAAAAGGCTTATATCGGGCGGCCACACCAAGAGAAGACTTTTTACAATTGCTTGATCACGTCAATGTTTTGTCAGGCTATTTGATGTCATAGGTTCGAGGCCAAATGGTTACTTCTAAATCCTCCACTTTTTGGTTTATCGGTTACGATATAATCTGTTTCTGTTTATTTCCAAGACATTTTACACTGGGCATGTGACCAATGAAAACACAGTCATGAATCTTTGTGCACATACAGTATACTACAGCATCTCTTTCAGTTGCATAGAGATCTGTGCGCAGCGCTTAGGTATGAGCAAGAATATGTATTTAATGTTTGTAGGTGAAAACAATGCTTGTAAAGTGGCCAAGATTTTTAAAGATCCTACAGCAGTCCAAACATATTAGGAGCAAGCGATTCTGCCTCAGTCTGCATCACTTGGGAAAAAAATGAATGTATAAAACTACAAAATAATAAATATCCACTGAATATTCTTTGTACCTAAGTGACTTTTACGTATGAGGAAGCACAGTTATCTCTCTCCAAATTCCTCTCTGTCAATGTATATTTCTTCAGTATGGGATCAGCACATGAAGCACAGCAGGAATCTGTTAAACCCCTGACCTAACTACTTTCAAAAAGCAGAATCTTTCATAAACAGGCTTTTGCTCAACAACGGCACCACTATGTTATTATCCAGTGTGTCTTGCTTTAGTGCACAGGACACGCTCACTCAGTCAACACGTGTCTGTAACAGACTTCCATTACCCAGACAGAAAATGCATATTATTTACGCGTTCTGCAGGACAATTGTCAGAGATAAATGTTCCAGTTTCCCATAAAGGTCAAAAATAGGTGCTGTGTGACAATTTATAAATCATATATTGTTACAAAGCTATATTGCAATATAGCAATAGGCAATAGCTATATATATATATATATATATATATATATATATATATATATATATATATATATATATACAGTATATATATATATTTATATATAGGGTAGAGTGGTTGTGTTAGTCCACAGATGCAAAAAATGAGTATTGTAATATTTGGTGATTTTTTTATTGGACTAAGAGTCTTTTAAACAGTCTGAGTATTATCTGTAACCTGACGAAGGGAAGACAAACCTCCCGAAAGCTTGTTTATTTAAAAATACTGCTAGTCCAATAAAAAAGGTAACACTAAATAACACAATACTTATATATATATATATATATATATATATATATATATATATATATATATATATATATATATATATATATATATATATATATATATATATATTGCTATAAAGCTACTAGTATATTGTTACAAATCCTATTGTAATTGCAGGGATATGTAGCATAAGTGAGTAAATGTATGCAGGTGTAACGAAAAAAGAGAGAGGGTCGAAACGTATTAAACTTGGAAAGACTGCTCTGGGTCTTTCCGACTCTACTGAGAGAAATTTTGTTTTGTTCTTGTGAAATTTCTTTGGAGATTTTTGGATTGAGTTTTAGATCCCGATTTTTCAACATTTTCAATGGAAAGGTAGCCATGCTACTAATGTAGAGTAATGTACATACTAATAATGTAAAGTAATGTACATGCTGCTAATGTAAAGTAATGTACATACTGCTAATGTAAAGTAATGTACCTATTGCTACTGATGTAAAGTAATGTACATACTAATAATGTAAAGTAATATACATACTGCTAATGTAAAGTAATGTACATACTGCTAATGTAAAG
>WMED01022817.1:203-11587 GCA_019650415.1 Pipa parva | reverse complement strand
GTCAGTATGTTGTGACTTTCCTCTAACTAACCCTAACCCCAAGTTTTACTCTCGACTTATACACGGGTCATAGCAAATTTCATAATTGTTGGCCCAAAAACTGACCTTGACTTATGCACGAGGTCGACTTATACTCGAGTATATACGGTAATAATAATCTATTTCATCTTGCAGAAAGGTGTGATTATCTTTAATGGTGGCATCATTTATAAGGGAATATGAGACGTTTACAATCCATGAACTTATACACGTTTCTACTAATTACTATAATATTCCAGCATAAACCTACAAATGTTCTGTGCCATTGGAAATTGTTGAAATAAATTATACTGGTTATGAATTGAAAATCAAAATGCTTTGCTTAAAGACACAATGAATATTTTTCAAAAATACCTACCACTTGTAATTGTAAACATAATAATAATCAATAGAAGAAAGGAATGAATGTATAATAATGCAACTGTTATAAGGACTTCACTTGTTTGATAAAGCTCTCTAGTGACATTAAGTGAAATTTATTAAACTTGGAAAAGTCGTTTTCTCTTTTCCGAGTTTAATAATTGCGAGAACACTCTGAAGTTTCTTTGGGTATGTATCTCGAGATTTGCTTCAATTGATACTTGACGTGAGAAACTTTTGTCAAACTTTTTCTATTGAATATATCCATGGAAAGGTAGCTATACAGTATGGCTAGTTTCTCATGGCAAGTATCGATCGAAGCAAATCTCTTGATACTTACCAAGGGAAAAGAGTGTTCTTCTGATTAAACTCAGAAAAGCCAAAATGGCTTTTCCAAGTTTAATCAATTTCACCCATATATTAGTCTACTGTAATAAAGAGTGAAAAGAGCTATTGTTACTTTCTTCCTCTTCTCTACTTCTCATAAATCTCCTTACCCTCTTCCACAGTCAAGCAAACAGAGTGTAAAAATCCTAAAAACAACTAAAGAGGTTTAAAAATTAGCAGTATAATCTTAAGGTATAGCTGGTGAGGCTATGATATCTGTCATTTGATATCAACATTTATTGAGGTTAATAAGCCTTTAAATTGTTTATCTAAACCTTGCAAAAACATCCAATATCTTGTGGTTTGGAGTCATTTTATGAAGACAAAGCAACGGGAAACCCATAATAATAAGGAAATGGCTAATTCA
Source organism: Pipa parva (assembly GCA_019650415.1). Classification (NCBI taxonomy): domain Eukaryota; kingdom Metazoa; phylum Chordata; class Amphibia; order Anura; family Pipidae; genus Pipa; species Pipa parva. The sequence continues at coordinate 10,434 of WMED01022817.1, read as the reverse complement.
GTATATATATATATATATATATTATATATTATATATATAGTGGTTGTGTTAGTCCACAGATGCAAAAAGCAATGAGTATTGCAATAGTTGCAATAGTTGGAGATTCTTTTTTTATTGGACTAAAAGTTGGTTTAGATAGACAAGTTTTCAAGAGGTCTGTCCTCCACATGAGGATGAACCTACATAGGAAATCTATTCACCCTTCTATAAATGAGGAACTGTGCACCCCAGTTGGAATCCATTTCAACCTAAACAAGCACTCAATTAAAAATATAAAAATCAAAATACTCAAAGGGAACTTTAAAAACATACAAGAAAGAAAGGCTTTGAACTCAAAATGATAATGCATTTTAATACTAAAAATACAGGACTCATCATGGATCTTGGATTTTTATCTCACTATCAAAACTTTATTTAGTGGTAAAGCATGTATTTATTTCTATTTCCTTTAAAACCGTAATGGTTTCTGAATCACAGAATTATATACCCCCCCCCCAGGTCTCAGGTCTAACATATTCGTAGCAGTATTTACCACACCTGATTGCTTTATGATCCAATAGATTTATTTTAGTATATTGTCTTTTTACCTGTTTTTATGGATTTTGTAATTCACTTCTAATTTCTAAAATAGTATTGCTTGAGACTTGATAAAGGGAGGCCAGACCTGTTGAAAGCTCATTTATCTAAACTGACTGTTAGTCCAATAAAAAAGTTGTCATCAAGTATTGCAATACTCAATTATATATACACACACATCACTACTATGCCATTTATCTATATGTTAACTGCATACACAGTTTACCACATACTATGGGGGGTAATTCAGGAATGATCAAACTTACCTTGCGATGCTTCTCACCACTTTGCTGAGTTGGGTACGCGCTCCCTGGTCTCCTGCAAGCGGAGATCAGTGAACGCTTTAAAGGTACATACTTTGGCTCACCTCGCAACCACTCGAGTTGCCTCGCCAAGCCAAAGTACCTTTAAAGCGTTTGCTGATCTTTGCTTGCAGGAGACCAGGGAGCGCGTACCTGACTCGGCGGAATGGTGAGAAGCATCGCAAGATAAGTTTGATTGTTCCTGAATTATCCCAATATGTACTGTGTAACTTTACAGCATTTTACAACTACAAAATGCTAAAAGAATGAAAGAAATTAAATGGATTGGCAGATTCAACAAGCTGTTAAATCTGATTATGAGGGTAAGGGAATGTAGGGTCCTCCTAATCTAAATTAACAACTTCAAGTAAAATAAAAAGTGCACTACACTATCTATTGTCTATTGCACAATTGCATAAGAGAAGACTAAATGAGAGTCTGGAAAAACCTTAATACGCGATCCGATGCTTGGTTTGATTTGGATACATCACAGTTCTGATGTTTCTCTTGGGCTTTTGCTAGTTTTTCTGCAGCAGCAATAGGACAACCCGAAAGACTGTAATTGATGGAAAAAATGTAATTAAAATTTCTATAATTATATACATTAAACAAAGGAAAGTGTACACTTGTACAAAACTATAGATTTAGGAAATGTCAAAGTCAGGAGCTATTTAAATATTTGTAAGATTCAGCACATCATTACTATATGTATTAGACCAGTTGCACACCTAGAATATATTTCACATCATCCCTCAATCATTTTGTAAGCCATTGTCTTCAACATATCTTTAAAAAGTAAATGGAAAGTTTCATATGACCACTTTATTTTGCTGTTTTTCATCAGGAAATATCATTGTTTATTTTAGAGTTATTATTGGAGTTAATTTTTAGTGTGTTGTAAAGTGCATCATTCTGAGATAATGCAAGCCTGGTCTATGTTTTCATTTTTGTGGCGTTTTCATTATTTGACCTGTATTACTTCACCTTTTTGGTCTAAGCTTTTCATCTGCTGAGGGTCAGTGACCCTTGGCAACCAATTTATCAGTTAAACCAAAGGTCTAATGTTTCTGTTTTTGAAACAAACTTATTTATTAATAGAGAAATAACAATCAATTAAAACACATAATACTGGTGGATCCACACTAGATCCATCCAACATGTTGTAGAAAAAATATTGGCATAAAATGAATTTTTGATATTCATTTCATAGATTTAAGTTTTCATGCTTATGTTTATGTGCATCAGGATATGGAAGATTATTAAACCCACACTGCTAAGAAGAAGGATTTCCAACTTATTTTTACAAGATGGTGCTCTACCATAAACAGTGTTGAATATTCAGTTTCCTGGACACTGGACTGACCATCTTGGAATATTTAAATGATCAAACTCTTTTCTATATTTAACCTCTACTGACTTTTCACTTTGTTATTGAGAGATTTTCTGTACAACAAAAGACATTTTTCAGATAACTTATAGTCTCTCCACTAGTTTTATTCAAGATGGCTGCTTTTAAGATGGTTAATCGATAGGGTAGCATACAGATTGTGTACAACCATTTGGTTATGATAAGATTATACTGATACTGGGGGGGGGATATTTATAAAAAAAAAAAAGTTTTCACCTGGTATAGCAATATACCTCTAACTAGGTCAATGATATTGATAATGCCAATATTAAAATGTATTAAGCTCCTTTCTAAAAAATTTTTTATCAATGAAAAGTGTTTGCCTGGTTGAAGGAGAGAAAAACATCTAAAAGAAAAAAACAGAGAAATGGTACTAAAGCATATTAATGACGTGCATTCCTTTTCATATACTAATTCTTGAGGGAGGGGAAACCCATTATTCCCTATGGAGATGGTCTAGAACAGAGCTCGGCAAAGTGCAGCTCGAGAGCCACTTGCACCTCTTTAGCCGCATTGCTTTGGCTTGGCGCGCACCTCCGAAGCCCTGCCCATGATTGCCGATGGCTCTTCTGATTGGTTGTTGGCAGGTCATGTGCTAGGGAGAGTGCAGTCCTCCCTCCTCGAGTAGCTCACTAAATAGTTGTCACCGCTGGAGGAGGGAGCGAAATGGCTCCCTCCTCAAAGAAGTTTGCCGATCCCTGGTTTAGAACATTCCCTATCGAAAAGATCAGCAATATTGATGTTAAAGGAGCTTCACTGAAAGTAATGTAATGTGCAGCGGTATTAACGAATCGTTATTTATTGATTTTGATCTTTTTTGATAACGATAAATTTTATTCTACATTACATAAATTGAGTGAAATCTAAAATGCATCAAAATGAAAAAAAAGGGATAATGTAGTGAAGAACAAATTGCATCGAATAGGTCGAAATGACCCTTATAAATTTCCTTAAAATTTAATAAACTCAGAAAAGCCCGATTTCGCTTTGTTCTGAGTTTATTCCTGCAAAATCTCAGGAGTTTCTCGTGGTAAATGTCGCAAGATTTTTTCGATCGATATTTACCGACATAAACTTTCGATCGAGTTTTTTGATAAAACAGTAGCCATGCGACTAATGTAAAATATGTAAAATATACCATTCCATTGAAAAATGAAAAAAAAAACTCGGTCAAAAAGTTTCAGTCGGTAAATATCGATCGAAAATATGGAGCGATTTTTACTGCACGAACAGCCGAAATGTTCTTGGGAAAAGCGTCATCAGACTTTTCCGAGTTTATTCAATTTCGCCTTATAAATGTCTTAAAGATATTTGAATGATTTACTTTTGACTCACCTTCTATATTTATGCAGTTTGTAAACACATTTTTTTAATCAGTGATGACACATTGATTCCCAAAACTATCCAAAATGAAACTTGCAGCAGAATATATCAGAATAAAAGGTACATTATGAAATGATGACAGCTGGTTGTATTGTGTAAATTCTCTTAACTTGCCAAAGACTGGTAAAATAGTGGCAAGGCTGGAATGGGACCAATGAAGTGTTATGACAACTAAACATATTCAAAGAAATTCATCAACTGGGGCAATGTTTCCAGAGGTCTAAGTAACCGGACCACCAGGTCCATTTGATTGTAGTATACATTCTTTTGCTTGCCACAAACTCGTTCATTGGTGAAACAACAAGTTTCATTGAAATGGTATTCTGTACAAAGCGGAACTCACAGAAGTTTGAAAAAATCTTAAGAATCAGTTAGTAAAAGAGAGTAAAACTAGATAGGTAAGAACTCTATAATTAGTCCCGGACTCCCGGTTATTATAATTTTATACAAGAATATCTTTGTGAAAGAAATATTACAGTCCTTTAAATAAGAAAAATAACTTGCTTTTTGGTAAGAAAAGTAAGACAATGCAGTTTGTTAGAAAGGACACATTCTAACACTTGCCAAAAATCCATGTATGGCAGATTTTTGATCTTGTTATGTGACAAACTTGTAAAACTTTTGTGCACTGTAAGAAAGCACAGTAAGCACCAGCTGCCATCCTTTCAATTCAAATGGGACTTGGGGGGAAAAAAATGCTGCTGTTGTAGAAATTTCCATCTGTAGCAATTTTAGCGATGCTGCTCTTACCTTCTGTGAGAATTCCTGTTGCTGTTAACATGACCTCTCCCGGTGCAGCCTGGGGTAGGGCACTTAAGAACATTTTCATGCATGGCAAGAACTTGACAAAGAAAAACAAGTAAAAAAAAAAAAAAAAAGTGTTGACATTTAATTTAGATGTGTTAATCTTGAAAGTGAAGGAATGGGAATATCAGGCTTACAAAAAAAGATCACAAGTAAAACTGAACTTTAAGTTATGCTTTGTTATTTTTCTGAGCAACCTTATGTGTAGCAGGTAAGGCAACTCCCTACAATAAGCACCATGAATCAGTGGTATCATGGGCTGTCTAGAATATAATTATGGAATCCTTTCAATTCTTAATGATGTTATCTGGATATGTCAATCTATTTTGGCTGACAGGTTGTCTTGTTTTGTACTAAACAATATTTTTTTTTCTGGAAAATGTTCCAGTCCCAGTTCAGTGAGCTGAGCTGGAAAAATAAGATCCATTGTTTCTTGTGGGATAATCCACACAGGCTGTTTTGTTTTGTGCCATAGACAATAATTAGCATAATAAAAAAAACAGCTAAGCTACAAAACAGCCAGTGCGACCCTGGCCATACGGGCATATTTTTTTCAAAGTGTAAATTGTCCTGTATATACGTTAATTTGTGACATTTCAGCATCTCTTCAACTTTGCATATTTAACATAATGATGACTAGCTCCAGGGGCAACTTTAAGGGCATAGGTCTTCACAGTTATTGGGTTGGTGCCTATTTGAGGTGGTATAGCATACCGTAAAAAATACGTACAGTATTTCTTGTTTATGTTTTTTACAGATTATAGTTTCACTCTATGTAACGTCTTCACTGATAATTCAAACCATGACTTTTGTAGCTAATGGTTTATATTATTCACCTGTACATTAATTAAAATTGTTTCCATGCTGGCCTTGTTTGTTACTGTAATTCTACATGTGACCTATATTGCTACCAGCCCATTTTTGTTAATGCCCAGGGTCTCTGTTTTGTTACCCATGCAATCAAGTAAACTTACTTTCTGGAGGTACCCGGTCCTTGTGTGGGCACCCTGATAAACTCCGGTGATGTGGATATAAACCAGTCACATGTCCAGTTCCATCACATCCTGGAGTGGGGCACTTACTCTCTTTCTTCTCTGTTCTAGTAGGATCTATAATAACAAAGCAAGATGTTATTATCATTTATGTACTATGCATCTTTTAACAAACATTTCATGTAAATATATTTGGCAGCCCTCTGTTGTACATCTTTACCTGTCACTGTCTACCTTTATCTGTTTCCATTTTTAGAGGACAATGTCCTCTAAAGATGTATTTCTTGCATTTTATTACACTGGAACCACAGAAAGCAAATCTCAGTCTCGCTTAACAACTATCCTATTGAAAATGTTTCTGTCCCTTAATCTACCAGAAGAAACATATAAAACAACCCAGCTGGGGGCTGCCCATGTACATTTGTAATGTTGATGCACCTAATACAACATTTGTGTTGTAAGCGTGGACACCTAAGGACTCATCCAAAAGCCTATCAGGGGAATTCATCAATGAGGGCAATTTTTCTAGAGGCCTAGTAACCCACATCAACCAATCAGCTGTTAACATTCACTGATATAGGGAAACTAAAATTCTGTAAGACAAACTCTTATTGGTTGTTATGGTTTACCAGACCTCTGTAAATGATTACCCAATTTATGAATAACCCCTATGAGTCTAATGTACTTTACCAGAGTAGAAGTAAAAGATCTAATGGGTTAAAGACAATCTAATTTTCTCAGATTCTGATCCAGACCGGATTAAGTTGTAGTAAACTAGAACTCGTAATAGCATCTAAAAACGTTGACAAGTACTGAGGTTGATAAGTCCATGTTATTTAATTTAGGTTTACTAAACTATTTGCATTAGTGTAAAGCCAACATAGGAACTCTTCCTACTGATGACCTCTGCCTCCTCCCTAGCTAAAAGGCAGGTGATTCTTTACTAATAAACCAGAAATGAATGTAAGAAAATTGACGTGAGCACTTTTACAAAGTTATAAAGAGACCAGCTTTAACCCTGTCTGTTCAATGACAGCCCAAGACACATTATTTATCTCCATAGTAACCAGTCTGGTGCATTTCTTTTGTTACTGTACAGCAATGAGAGTGGGACAGTAGAAAGACTATTAGTTATACAGGTGTACAGGAAACGTCCAATTTTTTCTCAACAAAGAATACAGTGGGTTTTGATTTTAGTAGTAGTTATGTCTATCATAAAGGACAGTGGTATATTACTGCTATTACCGTTTTGCTTTCTAACTTCATCCACTTTTTTTAGTACCATTTTCAGTTTTATTTTGTTATTTCTTCTGTTTTTGCAGTGGATTCAGTTAGATAAAATAAGCCCAGGGAACCACCACCCACTCAGAAATTACAATTCTATGAAGCACATCATGCACAATACAAAAACTAATTTATCTTATTGGGGTTTATTCATCAAAGTGAGAATTTGAATTCTCTTCACTTTGGGTTGCTTCTCTCTGAGGAATTCACAGGAATTCTCTACTCCTTGCTATTTATTACTAAGCTGCATATTCCCATAGCAAAGCAATCAACAGCAACAGACCCGGTTTATTGCGAAGTCTAGATTAGTCAGTTGGACAGTGAGCCCTGCCCTCAACCCCCTAATTCTCCACTTTGATCTAATGAAATAAAACTGGTGAATTTGATACAGTACTTCTTACCAAATTCACTAGTTTGACAGACTCTGATGCTTGATGAATAGTCTAATTACCTGTGCACTCGCACGTAAAGGGATGTGAAGAGCTCCATAATTTTCCAGCTGTTGTGAGCATCTGAATTGATCATGAATTCCACATCACAGTTTGATGAATACGCGAAGATCAGGAAGTGGTAAATTAACACAAATTCTGACCTTTACACAACTGTCCAAACTTTTAGAAATAAGCCCCACAATTGTAAATAGGAAATGTAGGAATGTTAAAAACATCTAGTGACAATACTCAATGCCATCTTACTTATTCCAAGTTACAATGCTGAGCACTTTCCCCTGTGGCAAATCCTTGGTACAGAACTCCTTTTCCAGTGACAAATCTGGAGACAAGGCACTTTGCTAAGTGCAAAACACATTACTGACTGAGAATGTGAGGGACACATTCCCCAGTTATAAATGCAGAGCTCTGAAGACTTACCTAACAAATTGCAACAACAGCAGCAGTAGAGAGGAAATCTAAATAATGGAGTTGGCCATCAGACATTGCCCAGATGCTCTACAGGGCCACACACACAATGACCAGATGCTTTTAAGTGCCCCCCACATACACCCCAGCATATGTTTTTAATTCCTTTTCCTCAACTCATGCCCCAGATTCTCTGTATTGCCCTACACATTTAAAAGATACTTTGCAATACCCCACAAATGTCTAATATACTCCTCCCACACACATTTAATTTGCTTTTAGTGACCCTATATGTCCTTTGTGATTTTTACTTCCCCAAACCCATCCATTACCATATCCTTTATGGCCCCCTCTCCCACACGCATATCCCTTATCCTAATAACTACCCTTCCCCCCACACATCCAATGGCCTTTTTGATCCCTCCCTGACACACACATTCCCCATTTATTTTTAGCTTACGCTCACCCCCACACAGCCTATATCCTTTTTGTCACACACACCTGCCTCCCTGGTTGCCAAAGTCTAACTGAACTAAGGACAGAGGGAAACATTGGTGCCTTTGACTTCCTGCAGGTCCTGGAACTTGGTGTTAATGTGATGATGTCATTGGTATGTGCCAATGTTGCCCTTTGTCTTAGGTTCAGTTATAATTTGTCAGCAAAGAAATAATGAATTTTTAAATAATATAAATTTCTCAATAGGCCTATTAGTAGATCCTCAGGTCCACCTGTGGGCAAGCCTAACCCTTTTCTCCACTATCAAATTACAAAGATAAATTGAAAAGTAACATTCTAGCCAAGTTTACCGTTAATGCTTAGCTAAAATGCCTTTAACGTAGAGCAGTAATAAAAAATATGATTCTTTTTAAAGGTTACGCCTCATATTCTTCCTGTTTGTTAATCATTTCCTTCTTTACAACACATTACCGGCCTTGTCTTGCTTTATGACTATATTACAGGCTTTACTTCTACACAGAATACATCACACAGATCATAAAATCTATATCCAAATATTTTTTGTTTTTATTAATGTGGACGGCGAACAAAATTCATCAGCTCAAAATAAAAATGTATCAGTACAAATAATCACAAAAAATTGATCAAAATAACTGAAACCAACTCTTAAAGGGACATATTTTAATTGACCAGTGAATTGACTGAATAATTTCATTCATTCAGAGAGAGGCACAGTCTTGCAGCTGTCTAAGTGTGAAATAGCATATTGCAATAAAACAATGCCCCTGTTACGTCACGAATTCCGTCTCACCCCTCTTGTGGGTGAAAAAAAAATTTAAGTTAAGGTTGATAAGTTTTGTTCAAGCTAAAGGCTTCTAAAACAAGCTCTGTTCAAGGGCCATCATTAATAGTTATTTTCTACATGTTATATATATGTACAAGGCCACCTATTCTATAAGAAAGATTCATTGAACTGTTTTCTTTTTATACAACTTATCTTATAGACTAATTATATAACAGATTTTCTGATGTTCACTATCATCCTTAACAACTGGGATTGATCTCCTTCATGTGAATTTTTTTTCTTTTTGCATATTCAATAAGTATTTTATAGACTTTAAGAAGTTATAATAATCTCAAACTACATCGTAATACCATTACCTAATATTGAATTGATAATCTAAATACTTCCACTTACAGTATGCTATATGACAGCAGTGGTGAACCTTTTTGGCACTTGGGGACCGAAAAGATGATGTCATTCACCAGCACCATCCCCTGGAGTGCCAGCACTGATGAGTGACGTTATTGTGCCTGTGTCGGGGGAGGTCCGCGCCTGCGTCAGGTAAGTAGCACTCCCCGGGTATTAAGCAGTCCTTCAGTGTAGGATGTGGATTCGGCCTGAAAACTGTCAGGTAGGGTCCGCGGCCTGCACTGAAGGCAGAGGTAGCAACGGCGCATGTGCCAACAGAGAGGGCTCCACATGCCATAGGTTCGCCATCCCTGCTATATGACAATGCAGGAAGTGCTAGGGAGTACGTGTATTTAAACATACAATAAAACAACATGCATAAAGCAAGCACTAGATTGTCAAGCTTAGGAATGAAATTAAAAATAGAAAAGTAATGTATCTACTCACCGTGTAGTACACTTTCTTACTTGTATAATTCAGTTATGAACAATTATTTTTGTGTATCTATCTTATCTATAAATCCTAGCAGTCAGTCTCCAAGCACATTATACTCAATAATTAGCAATAAACATTTTAATCAGGGACAAAGGTACAGTTAAAGGAAAGCTTAGTACAGTGCTAACATCATAAAATGATACTTCATCAAGGGTAGGTGGCATAAAATTTGAAATCCTTCCAGATTGTTAAATATGCAATACAAGTGCAGTACAGACATTATTTAAAAAATAATAGATAGAGGATAGAGAAGAAGAAGCATATGAAGAAAACATGGATCTCTGCTTCATGGTCAGTGTTGAACTGGAATGCTAGGGCCCACCAGAAAAAAAAAACATTAGGGTCCCACCAGAAAAGAGATCGGGGTCCACCAGTAAACAAGAGATTAAGGTTCTACCAGGAAAGAGATCAGGGGCCCAACAAGAAACAAGAAATTAAGGGTCCACCAGGAGAGAGATCAGGGGCCCACCAGGAAACAAAAC
>WMED01022816.1:0-11587 GCA_019650415.1 Pipa parva | reverse complement strand
TCTTTTTTTTTTTTTTTCGTGCGACATTTCAGGATTGATTTTTTGATCCTGATTTTTCAATATTTCTGATTGAAAGGTAACCATGCTACTAATATAAAGTATGGCTACCTTTCCATGGAAAAAAAATTCAAAAACTTCTCTCAAAAGAAATCTCAGGAGAACAAAATGAAATTTCTCTCGGTAAAGTCGGAAAGACCCAGAGCGGTCATTCCGACTAATAAATTTCGCCCATAAAGTACCAATTGAACATGATAAATTGCATTTTGTGCTAAGCTTTCATCATTTCATCTTGCAAACATTATTTGGGGGTGGCATGGAAAAAAAAAGCTGTTATAGTCCAATAGTAGTTCTGTGGATTTGCATTAGTTATTGGCAGCTTACTGCTACTTTTCTGTATGGAACTAACACATGCCAGTAATAAAGTGTTAGAGCATTATGAAAAGCAGATAAAACTGGTCATCTGCTCTGAGCAGATGTTAAGAACAAAAAACTCTGTGCTTTAAAACTTACACATATGGGTCACTTATTAGAGTGTCCAATTAATCATATGACTTTGCTGCTCTTCTAAAATATATATATTATTAGTTTATGCTTTACTGCTGTCTTTATTTATTTATTTTTTGCTCTCCCTTGGTGCAGGGTGCTGTTCAAATCATATTCCGTGGCAAGCAGAACCAAGCGGAAGCAGAAGAAGAATACGTAGAGAAATTTGCCAACCCGTTTCCTGCGGCAGTGAGAGGTAGAAGTTGTTATTTTACTAGAAGTGGCTTTGTTTCAGATCCACAACTATGGTAAACAATACAGCTAGCATAGATTACATTGCCTTGGTTACATGTGAAAACACATCTACAAACATGATTTTGTTGGGAAGAGAGAGTAATAGATTGACACAGCTGGCCTTTTATGATAGTGTGCTATAGATATATAGAGTGGTGATACCTTTTATTATTGGACTAACAGACCGTTTAGATAGACAAGAATCTATCCTCCCTTTCTCAAGTAATACGGAGAATAGAAATTAGAAGAGTTACAAAGCCATAAAACCAGGCAAAAAGACATTATACTAAAATAAACTATTAGAGCATAAGGCTGGGTTCACACAAGCGTATCACAGCGCATCATACACTCGTGTAAAAAAAAAAAAAAAAAAAAGCTTATTGAAAGCTGACTATACTTGCCTAGTTCCGGACACAAAAACATATGAGACACATATGCTGGGTCCGGAACGCTGTGTGTCGCATTTAAAGGGGTCGTACAGCCAGCATGTCCAGATCTGGTTCAGATAAAATAAATATATAATCTGACGAGATCCAGACATGCTATATGACCCCTTTAAAGGCACAGAAACCTTTATTCTCTTGCCACAATGGTAATATTAAGATACTTATTTTACTTTGCTTTCAGTGACTAAGCATCCTCATCAGATTGTGCCTCTGAATGGCACTAACGGTCTCTTTTGGCCATCTAACATTAGCCAGGTTAGCAACTTTACCCTTTTCTAATAGTTGGTCCAGCCTTAGTGTCTACTTTCCTCCATGAAGAGTTGCAAGAGAGTTGAGACACAAGGATTTTTTGTGTTTTGACATAATGGGTTTATTCAAAATTAGATTTTTTTTCTACCCCTTGATATCACTGTTTTTTGAAAGATTCTCTTTTCCTAAACAGGATTTGTTGATGACATTATTCAGCCATCTACTACTCGTCTGCGCATCTGTCGTGATTTGGAGGTACTGGCTACCAAGCAACAAGTGAATCCTTGGAAGAAGCATGCGAACATTCCCCTATGAGGCAGTGATTAATTTATTTGCTATATGGGGGAGGGACACAATCAATGTTCCCTCTAAGCTGTGCGCGTGTGTGTGCGCACATGACCCGTCAAACCAGCGCACACAGATTAAAATGGTGCGCACAAAAAATTTGTATTTAAAAATTTAAAATTGTATTTAAATATATATGTATTGCACAATTATTTCCTTAGGCTTATAATTTTGCACATATGAAATTTCTTACGCACACAGCCTTTAGAAAATTAGAGGGAACATTGGACACAATCCTCTCTGGTGTGTATAAATTGATGTTTGTCATTTTGACTGGACAATCCTGCCTCACACCATGAGGACTTGTCTTGTACTTTCTTGCCATATGCATTCCTATATAGGAACATACAACAGTACTGCTTATAGCTTGGTTTGTGTCAAACTGCCATAAACATTACTTACCCCAGAAAGCAGTGAGTTGTACACATTCATAAATCAATCTGATTTAACCAATAATAAAATAAAATTGTATTAAATGTTTGTCATTTTTGCTGTATGGCATTGTACAGTATTTAGTGGCATAAAATAACCATTGACTGTAAAATATCTTACAATGTAAAAGGACAGTTACATTTCAGCAGTATCTGTTTAGCACTTACTCAAACCCTCAGTGAAGATTCCTCTTATCCAGCTAATGAAAATAAATTGGAACAGATGCAATTTGATTGTAAGAAGTGAAGGGAACTTGCAGCAGTGATATTTACTGCAATTCTGTATTTATGAATGGCTAATATCGATTTTACCCAATAAATATTGTGTTTGATAGAAGGTTCTAAATCCATTTCCCAAGCGAGATACAATTATGTACCAGAACTCAGCCCCTTTAAAACAATTTTGTTTACTTTTTTTCAGTACAAACTGTGCAGCTGGTGTTTAAGGCTGACCAGGTGGACATATGCAGAGTCCATACATAGTTACCATTTTTAAAAACATGACTCACGTGGAGGCGTATTTATCAAAGAGGGAATCTGCATCAATTCAGTCATTGTTTAGCTTATGCGCTGTTTAGAAAAACAATGGCGTGAACTGCATGTAAACATACTGAATGATGTCACCTTCACATGGATATTAGAGACAATCCCATCATAACTGGTAGGAATCTGTTTCTACATTAGACAACATGGGATGATATGTCACACCAATAATAAAAGAAACTTTCAATTCATAAACATTACCTTATTTTTATTCAATTCTAGCCAGTCCCTGTTAATCTCTGCTGTGCCAACTTCAGGTTAACTCCATGAGATGACAAGCTATGCTACAAAACCATGCACCATAACTTATAAGATGGCACCTTAGTCTAATTTATAAGAAAGGACTATTCATCAAAGTGCCTATTGTCATCCCTGGATTTATATAGTGTGGGATGATGCTACAGGAGAGGAAGGAATGAGAAGATTTCCATAAAACCATTTCTAATGGGTTCATGAAGATTAGTTATAAATATATTAAAACATGAAAGAAGCTGTTATCTGCACTAGAAGCATGATCCTTCTAACAATGCAAATTTAGAATAAAATACAATTACTAAACATTAAGTTTTCCTATTTTGGAATCTTTCAGTTTTAACGCAGGATTCATAAGTTGATCAATCTACTGAACAGTAAGCATGACCTGTGCTTAAATGAAGAATATAGTACAGCAGCTTTGAAGCAGGATGAAAAGAAAAAAAAAATGGTTAAAATCACTTTTATTTAAGACACGTGATTTTTTATTTTATTACAATAATACAGAACAGGGCAGTTAAACAGGGATTTATTGTGCCAGGGGGAAAAAAAACAAAATAATTTTTTCCCTTAGAAAGAGCCAAAGATGGTACAGTTAACACTGAAAATGCCATAACTTTCAACATTGACAAGGAGAAAAATGACTCATTTAAGCACTTTTTCTATAGGCAACAGTAAAACAGTTTAAAACTGGCTTCTTTTTTACAAAAATATTACTGTTGAATATTACTGCATGGAGAGTAGACTCTGATAAGTCCCGCTATTATAAGATTCCTTTATTCATGTTTAAAATATGCAAGGTTGTGTTGAACAATACAAGTAATATAAAAAGTGACAAAAAAAAAAAAAAAGTCCAAAAAAGCAAAACTTGTGTTAACTGTGAATGATGAATAAGTGAAATTCTGCTGTCCTTAATTTGCTGGTATCATTTCCTAAAAATGCACAGAATAACCGACAGAAACAACAGCGGAGAAGAAAAATTGATGGGCTAATTTGTCCTGTTTTGATAATAACATATAAACTTTCTGTAGTAGAGAAGGTATAATGGATTTAAAATAGAAAATAACATTTTTCCCAGAATTAAATACAAATTATTTTAACTGCCGAGTTCTTTGTTTCGGCTGTGAAATCCCAGTGGGAAGGATTAAGTTTCTATTCCTTTTTTTTCCATTTTGAAGGTGAGAATAAATGGCTTTCCCTCTTTTGTACTGTCTTAATAGTTTTATTCCAGTGCATTTCCAAAGTCTTTCTGTAAAATTGGGCTGTAGGCAGCTCCTTTTTTTTTTTTTCTGCTGTTTGCACATTTTTATTTTTTTTTTTTAAACATAAAAATATTGACATGGGTCAGGGAGGGAGGCAGAGGCAAAAAAGTTCAAATGTTTTACAGCAGAAAGTGAGTTGTCCATAAAACAGGCTTTTCCCAGGATGATTGAAATGATTTTGCTTGATTTCAAGGCAGTATTAAAAATGCAAATTATGTACGGTTCGGATCCACTATCGGTAATCCAAAAAGATGGCGTTTTGAGTCCTTGCGAGACACTGAAGGCTGTTATCAAGCTGTACAGAGTCCTTGATCACCGCAAGCATTTGGTTTAAACTAAAAATAACAAAAAAAAACAAACCCACAGTCTGTTTCTTACAGAAGCTCACAGTATACAGGCCTTTTGACAAGAGTTCCTGGTGTGTGCCAAATCTCAGAACATCGGCATTCCAAATCCCTGAAAAGTCAAAGGAGAATGAGAACTTATTAAAATAAAACAACAAATGAATTATCAGAAAAATGGCCATTAGGCAAGAGCCAATTATCTTCAATAGGGAAAAAATTCCTTCCCAACTCCAAATATGGCAATCAGAACCAATCAGTTACGGGGGCATTGTCACTTTTAAACATATTCATGTGAAGATGACAATAATAAATATGCCCCGTATACATTTTTTTTTCACTAACAAGGTAATGGTTTTAAAAAATAAAAATTACTTCTGACGTTATTTAAATTTGCACATTTGTTTTTAAAATGTTGAATGATGAGATGCAAAGGGGAAACAAGGCTGTTGAATCTCATCACGTATATGTTTTTTGTATGAAAGATGCCACATTGGGGAATGGCAGGCACTTACTGAATCATCTTCAATGATAGCTGCAGAATCAAAGAAGTCTGGCCGGAGCTCTGCTCTCTCCCGTCTGTTTCGTGAAGGGGGCTAAAAAACATTGACCCAAGTATCAATTTACATTTTGTTCTACAATTAGTAACAAATATATTAATTAATGATTAACACAAGTCATGCAGAACTAAACCTATTAGACCATTAATCTAGGAACATCATCACGCCAGTATAAGGAAGTATGTATACAGCAACGCTATAACCAATGTGAGGATATTTCATAAAATAACATAGTCCAATGTGTATATGACGATGCAGCTTTCTCAATTGGGAGTCCGCTCTACACTCCCCTTCTGTGAAATCTTGTTGAGCAAACCTAAAAGTGAAGAAGCACAACAGATACGCACTTCATAGTGCTTTAAATGTTATATGACAAATGTCGAAAGCTGAATAGCCCAAAAGTGCCAATAAACTAGTGAGTGACAAAAAGTGCAAAAATACAAATGGGAGAAAACCCCACAGTGCAACACTGCACACACGTGGCAAATAGATTCAATGTATGCGCTTACCAGACGGTAAACATAAACAGGCATGTACACAGCAGAAATATCAGGGACATCCTCTCTTCTCAATTCAATTGTGGCATGAAGTGCAATTATCCATCTATAGACATCCCATAAAAGATAGGATAACCAGATACAGTGTAATACAATACAATACTACATTGAATCTATTTGCCATGTGTGTGCAGTGTTGCACTGTGGGGTTTTCTCCCATTCGTATTTTTGCACTTCTTAACATGGAGTGTTAGTGAAAGTGTCAGGAAACAGAATAATAGGTATGTACAGATAACTGAACCCAGTTTACCTATTCTCTATATGCCTTGCATTTCCTACCCACCCTCTGCTTCCCTGCCGTCCTCATTTGAGCTTAATCTATTTGCTTAATCAGGTTCTCCATGAAATATCTCATAGTAGAAGTGAAACAATGTTACTGCTTTCTGATGGAAAAGGAATAGCATCTTATTAGGATCTTTAATCTATCATGCAAATTATTTGCTTCAATCCCCTATTTCTTTCCTTTATCTGCTGACATCCCAACACTAAAGTTCAGATGATTTTAGTTTGTACCAGAATCCATTTGGACATATATCACATTTCTGCATATTTAAACGGTAATATTAGCAAGTATGGAGTAGTAGAACAACCCACGCTAATCTGTCCAAATTGAAAGTTGAAAAATAAATTCCACAAGTATGTATACCAGTACAGAACCAGAAGTTCTATGGAGCAGTAACTAATTATTTATAGTTGAAAAGTACGTGTATTTCATGATTTTACGTTGTTAAAAGGGATGCTATAGGAGCACATGGTTACCAAGTAATCACTTTTAGACTAGAGATAAATGAAAACTACTTACTGCTGTGCTTTTTAGTTAGATCAAATGACTGGTGCATGGCTCCTTAAAAACCAATAACAGTGTGCAACATGCATCTGAACTGATTAATCCACACATCATAAAAAATATGATATGGGAATCTTTGGTCTGCACCTCTGGTACACTCTGTCAAGTATTTACTGAAACAAAAACTTCAGAACCAAATAGAAAGTACAAATATATTTATTTTCAATATGCAACCAATACAGTGAATGCATGTTTGTCTAAGAATGAACATGTAAAAATCATTAACATGACACTGTCACATATTTATGGATCCTATTCATGATAATGGTAATCGCTCCCTTTTGACTTACTGGTATATACTCATGTATAAGTCGAGGTCAGTTTTTGGGCCAACGATTATAAAATTTGCTATGACCTGTGGATAAGTCGAGGAAGGAGTGGGGGGCTGTAAAGTTTCACAGAAAACACTAGTACAGTAGTCGTAAATCAAACAGCAATAGACTTTGCCACATACACTAGTTCTGCTTCACGCCCCTAAAGCTGACCCAGGCTCACAAAACAAACTCTGTTGCAGAGCAGCTTTACCTTCTCTCCCTGTTCTGTGACGCACCTAGAACATATTGACATAGCAAAAAGCCACATAAACCTCCACAAAACATTGTCCCTTGTGTAAACAAGGTCTACATAACATGAGTGAGAATGACAGTACAGACATAATTATCCTGAGAAGGGAAGATTTGAGCCCTGGGATAGGTCAACAGTTTCTGTAATAAAATCAAATTGGCATACAGGCAAAGCTAAATATATGTTTCAGGTGGTCAGGGGGGATGAGTCAAGGCACAGTAACATGTATATACAAATATATAAGGGCTACCAGTGAGTGGGATCCACAGGCTGGAGCCTGTCTGCAGCCAAATCCTCTGTCTCCGGGGAGCCGGTCTGCTCGGTGCTGAGAAGTCAGAGCAGCTGCACTAATCCCCGTACAAGACGAGACCCGGATGTACTGTACAGCGCGTGCACGTAAATGCCGGCTCATAAATATTCATGAGCTGTGCTAGACAGAAGTTCCCAGCGCTCGGCAGTATTTATTGTTAAATCTCTGTGTCACATAATACTGCCGAGCGCTGGGAACTTAATCATTTAATAGAGCATTTGAATGTGAGCATGTGTTGAATGCACAGTACATTACGGCTCAATGTCAGCTCCACAGAAGCTCTCGCACCGCCCCCTCCACTTGCAGCTCAAAGCTTTTTTCCCTCTGAGTACCGTATATATGCGTGTATAAGTTGAGTACACGCTTTTAAATGTTTTTTTTTAACCTAAATTTCTCGACTTGTACACGAGTATAGACGGTAATCCCATGAATGAAGCCACTTACACCCATAATTACTGGCCAAAACTGCAGACGTAAAGGACTAGTAATCTCGGAAAAAAAACATGATATTTGGACTGACATTGGTATTATCGGTTATTCTCACGCAGTAATAAATGTCATCTTGAAGCTGAATTCCTGACTTTTTATTGGTCTATGTCTCTGCTGGTTACAGACAAATTGTGCTTCCTGAAACACTTCATAAATATACAGTATATTATCTGAATTGGCATAGTAAGCAACAGAACTAGGCAGGGTTTATTTATTTATTTTAACAGATCAAGCACAAGGAAGAGAAACAAACTAAAAAAAATACAAATCAGGAATAGAGTATCAAAGAAAACATGTTTACTGGTACTATATAGGAATAATTGCCATGTCAATCCAAATAGGAGTTTGTCTTTTTCTGTTGTTACTGGTCCTTTAAAAGGCAGAAGATTTGTAAGGGCAGTGTAGCACTTTGGTGCGTATATGTGGTTACTGGACAAACAGGGTATATAAACAGAAATGGCTTTTACATGTTACTACTACAGTGTGAAAGTATAGTTTGTTATACAAAAGGAATTATGTTGTGCTTTCTGATATAAAGAACTTTATCATTCTAGATCATTTTAAAGGGGTTGTTCTACTTTAGTATGTTGAACATAGAGGCATTCTAATGTGGTTTGTAGTTATCTTTTTCATGTTTTTTTTTCATTTTACTTAGGCTAGGTTCACACTTGCATATGATGCACAGCGCATCATACACTAGTGTGAAAGAAAAAATATGGCTCAATGCAAGCATACAATACTGACCTAGTTCCGGACACACTAAGGTATGACGCGCATACACTGCGTTCGGAACGCTAATTCATTGGCATTATCTATCTTTTCTTCAGGCCCTACACTATCACCACTCTAGTCTGTACTTACCTTAATGGCTGATTGTATATACTGTATGTACCATTTTAGTCCTAAATCGCTGCTAGATTACACAGCACTAAACAAGTTAACAGTACAATTGCAATAAATGACATTGGAGAAGTGCTCAGTATAGTGCAAGTAAATTAGAGTGATCTTATCTTCATGTGTCTAAGTGCTAGGAAATGACTGAGACAAGTGTATAGAGGTGTCTGCCCCATAAACCCTATAATCTGATAAAACTGAACTGATTATTTTCCCACCTAAACCTGGTCCTGCTTCCTCCTTTTCCTTTTCAGTTGATAATGTCATCATTAACCCTTTTACTTCTGCACTTTATCTTGGGGTGACTTGACTCTACTCTTTTCTTCTCTAAAGCACATTGCTACCACTGCTAAAAACTATCGATTTGTTCTTCGCAACATTGCGAAGATCAGTCCATTTCTCTCTCAGGCCACTGCTAACAACCTCGTGTATGCCTTTATCTTATCTCGCTTGGACTATTGCAATGCCCTTCTAACTGGCCTTCCAGTTTCCCATCTTTCTCCGCTCCAGTCTATTCTAAATTCTGCTGCTAGAATAATCTCTCTCTCACCCCAGAAGTCTCCCTCCCAACTCCTGTCTGCTTCTTGGCTCCCAGTTAATAAACATATTATTTACAGTGTCCTACTTTTGACATTTAAATAACTTCACTGTTGCCCCTTCCTTCATATCTTCCCTTGTTTGCTTGTATACGGCTAGCTGTCAACTCTTCACAAGGCAACCTTTTTTAGGAACACCTCACTAAGACTGCCTGTTCTCATCTTAAACCCTACTCTGTTGCTGCCCCATATCTTTGGAATTCTACACCCTTCTACCTCCACCAACAGCAATTCATCAATATCTTCAAAACTAATTTGAAATCTTACCTGTTGGTCCACTAGTACTGGTTTTCATGTCTATATTTTATCCTTAAACAACTATTTATTCAAAATTTTTTTATTTATTTTCTTATTTAATTGGCACCTATAGTCAAATTAACTGTCACTTTATGGTACTGCACTTGTTATCCTCCTATTTAGATTGTAAGCTCTATGGGGAAGGGACCTACATACTCTTGTTTCAGTCATGGCCTGGCACTTAGAGTGATGTATTTTCTTGATTATATGCCTGTAACTTACTTGTTCTTTGTTATGCACGTTTCCCTTGTCTGTATTATAACTGTATTGTTGGATTGTACAGCGCTGCATAACCTTGTGGTGCATTATAAATAAAAGTAAACATACATAATCTAATGGACCCTAGCAACAGATAAGACCATAAACCATTTAATGCAAACAAAAATATGAAAAATAAAACTGTTGCAAACAGTCTTAGGATACTACAAAATACAATGTAATCCAAGGCAAACAACTCATTTAAAGACTATACATTTCATCATGCTTAGTTTGGTTAAACAGAAAACAAACATCTATTTGCCTGAACAACTACAAATCCCATTAAGGCAATTGCAGATTAGAGAAATCACCATAATAAAATAATACAATGCTTTCTGTTTAATCAAAGAGTTATGGATGCTTGACTCCAATTATAATATAAAAAAATCTGAGGAGAGAGCTATTCTTTTGTTTTAAAAGAAATTTTATCATTATTGTGGATTTAAAGTTAATGGACAAAGAATTATCAAACTTACAAGATCAATAACCATTGTGTCCTCAAACTCCTCATTCATATCTTCTAACTGCCCTCGTGACGACATCATTACATCCTCAAAAATTGGTTCAGCGTCATCTTCCATAAGACCACGACTGTTAATTCAAAGTACAAATTTAAGTATACTTTTGTCAATTAAACCAATTAAAGGCAGACAGTCCACAGAATAAAAAAAAAATATATTAATGATTAATTTGGGATTAAAGCTATTGTTGCATAAAGTAGTATACAATAGTTTTTGGTGGTAAGTGTGGTCCTGCCTCTGCTATTAAACTGATTAAGATCTCTTATACTTAAGGGGTTATTCACTAAAGTCTGAATTGTTACGTAAAGGTGTGAATTCACCAGCTAAAGACAGACAGTCACAATAGACTGCTTGCAATCGCGTCTTTATAATGAGAATATTGTTGCAGTTGTAACTTTACTTTGGAAAATTGTCGCAGTTGCAACTTTACAATGGGAGAATTGTCGCAATCATGGATTTGCTATGAGAATTTCGCACCCTGGTGAATAACCCCACTCAAACATTCCCACAGTAGAAATACACTTACACTGCATGCCTCACTCCACTCCTAACCTTCATGTAACTCAGAGACGTTCGATCTTTTCTATTGAGATCTTCTAACTTTTGCTGACCCAACCAGGATATTTGCATCTGAGGACTAGAAGAAAAAAAAACACGACAATCATCAAATATTTAATTGTGAAATAATGGAACAGTGCTGCAAAGCTATTTTTCTTAGTGTAAATAAAGAAAATGATATTCACACCATCACATTCATTAAAAAAAGGAATGGTTACCATTGACATAATATTTTTAACAAATGGATTTCTAAAGAATCCATGCAGAATTTTTTAGTGCCAAGACAAACTTTTTGGTTGGTGTTCAGTAGCCCAGTTATTTCCTTTTAGGTGCATTATCTTTTCAATTTTGTATCAGGTTTCCTTCTAACTGGACTGTATATAGCCATGAACAACAGTTGTTTGTTTTTGTTTGCACTAAAAGTCAAAGCATTACACTGATTTTCCATTTACGTACTGCTAAATAAAAAAGCACTATAGTCAGAAATTGT
>WMED01022815.1:0-11588 GCA_019650415.1 Pipa parva | reverse complement strand
GGGGCGCCCAAGGGGTGGTTCGCCCAGGGCGCAAATCTAGCCAGGACCGGCCCTGGCTGTAGTAGGTGTGCCATGCCTTGACCAAGGCATAAAAAAAAAAAAAAATCAAAAGCAAAGATGACCTTTTTTAGCTTTTTCCTTAATTTATTCAAATGGCCTTCATCTGTTTCTGAGCTACAACTTGAGTTGTCCTTGAGATTCACTGTCCTTCCTTATAAAGGCCAGCTAGGTTATACTTGCATTAGATACAGTTTTGTGCACACATGTCCATAGGGAAATGCTCTCCCTATTTGTTTTGTGCTTATAAAAAGCTATTGAATTGTGCTGGAATATTTGTATTTGGGTTGTAAAACAGCAGAGAGATTAAATGTATTTGTACAGCAATGTAAACTGTAACAAAAGTATGGTCTGAGAATGTGATCCTTTTATTTTCTTGCTTATTGTAGTTAAGGAATGCAGCCAAAAGAAGGGGTAAAATGGCAGGTCCAGTTTACGTTTCAATTACTATACTGTGATTTTCCAAATTGAAGAGTAGATGTGGTTAGCTTAGATGTGGTAAATGTGGTGAAATGTTGTTCCATGCTCTTAAGCCAAGTGGTCTAGCACCAATCCCGATTGTGTCTGATAAAGTGGATGTGAAATGATCAAAGCATAATGGAATTCCAGAACACATATTTTAATCTTTTGTGTACTGTTCTATCAGTAAAAATATATATTGTATTTAACTGCCAGATATCTCAATCACTGGAAAACATTTGGCTTTAGGAATTTGAAGAAAAAAAAAATGTACTGTTGCTATCAGTGCAAAAAAAAATAAAATAATTCTAAAGCCAAATGTTTTACAGTGACTGTGATGTCTGGCAGTTAAATACAATATCATATCTCCTAGTGACTGGTTAACCATTATAATTACGTTATGCCTAAAAGAATTTTTCTTTTTTAAAGGCGAATTGCAGCCTCCTATGACAGCAGCCTTCTACTAACGCGTTTGTATTCTGAAACAATATAAAAACTCACTGGCAATTTACATGTATTTTTAAAAAAAAATATTGCAAGGCTCAAGTCAGTGTTCTCTTTTATACTTTTTAATGATGTTTAAATAGACCTGTCAGAAATCAGATGAGGATTTAGCTGATTTACAACTGACCTGCTTATGCTCACTCAGTGACAGGGAGCAATGTAAATGGAGATATGAGTTCATGCTGCAGAGAATAAAGTACAAGGGAGGAGCGCAGAAGCAAATATCACATGAATCATCCAAGTTTCAAATCTGTGGCTTACATAGCTCAAACACTTTCCTAGCATCAGTTTGTTGTTGCTATTTTATCTTAAAACCTAATCAAACTCTCGTGAGATGATTTAACTATTTAACTATATTTAACTACTTTAACTATTACTGCAGCGATGCAATTATGTACCAATATATATAAAAAATATGGAGATATGGAATATTCTCTGGTAAAATGCCTGTTTCTGTATACTTAAAAGTTTTAGGAAAGGGAAGTAATAGAAAACTCTCTTTTAATTACAGTAGTTTTCTGTTCAAAGAAATATCACCAAAGTTCTACCATCTTTAGGGGCAAAGTGATCAAAGTACAAACTGTCGTGTAAATCCATAAAATCCCTACAAGATGAACAATTCACCAGCTTTGCTTATTCACCAAAGGCTGTTATTTCCTGTAATGCAACAAATTCTAACCAAATCTAGCAACTTAACTTTGCCACATACTTTTGCAAAACTTTGTACTGTTGGTGGGGCCTAAGGACAAGTTTGAGAACTGCTGCGTTAAACAACGTATTCTGTTTAGAAAGGTTGCCAAGCACTGAAAAAATAATTCAATTAAACTTTGGAAAAAGTTATAGAACTTTTTGTTGTATACTCCATAAACTACACCCTTGTTCTTTACCAACACAATCATTCCTACCTGGCTTTATGACTGAGAAACAGGTCCTCTAAAAGGCTATTACTTTCTGTAAGCAGCAATGATGAAACTTATGTTTGAACTTATCTCACAGGGTATTGCTAAACTGTACCTGCTATTTTTCAGTGGATTACCCTGGGCTATGGAAGTGTTAATTGGCTTTGTATGAAGGAACTCATTTTGCCTAAGTGGAAACACTGCAGTTTTATAGCCTCAGATAGTTGAATTTAAATACTAGCATACTAATCAAGAACTTATTTAATAGCAGACTTATCATTAATTAGGCATATTTTTTAGTATAGATATATAAATATAGGGAAAAAAAATATGCTAAATGTCTTCTACTACCTTCAAGTAAAAAAAATAAAAAAAATCAGCTAAGTCTTCTTATCAAAACACAGAGGTCACTACAGTTTACTTCAAACCCCTCAGCAGTACTGGATTCCCTGTAGGCACAGGAGACTTGTGCCTATTGGCAAATTAGGAGGAAGGGCACCTCTCCTTTAACAAGTACAAATGCAGGAAGAACCAGGGGGATAAGTTCTAATACTTAGAAGAATTTATACCATTCATATGTTAAACCTGAAATAAGTTATTTCACTTTAATGAAAATACTGCATAATTTAGTCTGTGATTATTTTCCCAAAGGAGTCAGTTAGTGGGAGTGGCTTAAGGCATCAAATACTTTGTGCCTATAAGCTCTTGATATGTAAATCTGGTGCTTCCCCTTAGCTGTGGAAGGCAGACCAGAGGAATGTTCTCTTCTCTGTATGTGGTATCTCTTCGGTTTGCTTTCCAAGTCCCCAAAAGCAGGCAACCAACCAAGTTACTTCCAGTCTCAGTCTCCCCCACTCTCTCCTACATCATTGAAACTAGCCCTGCCCTCTATTAAAAAAGAAATTCTAAAGTTCCTAACTTAAAGATGTCAGTAGAGGGCAGCATTTGACAACATGTGATTATAGGAAAATACAGCCAAAATTCACTAAAAAAGGAAAATTTCTCAAATGGATAATAGTTAATATATATTGAATCCGCCCTTCCAAAAATTCAAAATTGTGTCTAAGAAGTAATAAATGTAGCTAGTTCGCTGTAAAAATAATGCTTTAGGGGAACACTTACTGAATATGTATTATCTAAAGCAGCGGTTCTCAACTTGTTGGTCGCAAACCCTTTGGGGATTGAAAAATGCTCTCACAGGGATCGCGAACAAGCTGTGAAGCTGGAAGAGAGTGCAGGTCCCTTTATATAAGGGTTCCTGTGCAGTGACATCACACCTGAACATCATTACGTGACACGCATACGTGATGACATTTCACCCGAACGTCATCACATGAGATGATGACGTTAGACCCAGACATCATCACGTGACATCAGTACCCAGGGGTCGCGACCTCAACCAGGTTGAGAAATGCTAATCTAAAGCATTATGGAAAGCAAATGGATTGGGTGAGATTTGTTTAACAACACAGCTTCTATTATAAAAACACAGCATTTATAAATGGTAGTGTGCCCCGCCCCCCCCCCCCAAGCTAAACACTACGTAAAATGTCCATGTTTCCAAATACCGTAAGAAGTAGGAGACATAAGTTGCTTCTTCTCGTCAGATCATTAGTTACCCAGCTTAAATCCTATTTTAACTACTGTTTAGTAAAAGTGAGTTACAAAGAGGCAGGCACTATTAGTGATTTATTACTCACTGCCAAAAAGGACTTGATATGGAGATGGTGCCAACTGTGTAAATATTATGCAAAACTTCAGGCTCCAGAGATAAAACAATGTACTATAGAGCAGGTTTGTTGTTAGGAATTAGGTTGAGATGTTAACCAGACACAGAGTCTTTTCTGTGCTTGTCTCCCACTTACAAAGACTATTAAACAATCTTTTCGTTACCATAGGAATATTCACAACTGTTTACATGGAAATGTTTTAGATCCTTTTCTTCATATATATTGTGTTCATGAACAGGTATATAAGTTGATCACATTTTAGTAAACTTATAACATACACACTTATATCTCTCACATCTTGTCACATTAACACTTCGTAACCTTATAATATCGGCTGTTGTTAACCACAGAGAAATGACTTTCATGTCATGAAAACGAAGACATGAATTTGAGAACTATTTACTCATATTTTAAACGCTGTGCAAATATTGATGTAACCTAAAACATTTCAGGGCCTTGGTGGTCTAATCTGTTTCAAAAAAGTGTGCATGATAACTCTTCAAGGCCTTATGTCCTTGGCAATAGCTATAATTTAATTTTGTATTATATTTGCGTATCCAAGTTCCCCAGCGAACTTGATTTTTGGTTCTTACTTAGTATGTGATGTGAAGTCACTGTGTTTTTTCCTTTGGATGGGACCATGCCATGAAGCCAACCAACTTGCTAATATCTGTTTAGACTAAAACAAAATGTAAAATGTTTATATTACGCACATAAATGTGATAATTGTATCCATTAAAATATGCTCTATTGGTACTTTCTAGGTTTAAATTAGTTGAAATAAGCTGTAATTCTTTTAATTACATTTTATGATGTATCAACAGCTTAATTCAAAGAGCACTTGTTGAGTCTAAGGTTTTTTCTTGTGTTTTTGTAATGATAGACCTATGGATCGATGACTTCTTCTCTAAAGCTAATTATACAGTAAGGGCCCCCACACTTGTTGAAAGAGGTCCCAGGCCAAAATGATTTCTGGGTTATGGGTTGGTTACTTGAAAAGAAATGTTTGGACTAATCCTACATGCCGAGACAATTGACCACGACTGAGCAAGTATAGCTAACTCTGGGATTGGTACAATCTCCAGGAGCAAAATAAAAAAAAAAAAAACTAGTTGAAGGAGAACTAAATTTAAATGTGTATTCAGGGACTTTTTTTGTATGAAGAGTATCCAGCACCCTTTTCCCACCTGGACTGGTAGCTCTATTAATGTAGTGGAGAAAGGCGACTTCCTCCTGAAAAAGATTAGTTGCTAGCATTAGCCAAGAACTGTCTGCCATTGAAAGAAATGTAAAAAAAATGTTGTGATTTAGGGAACTATTGTTGGTGACAATTCTAGTTATAATACTGGCAACCAGAAACTTATAGTGACATAGTCACAGTCAACAGTTACTTGTGAAAATAACATTACTTAATAACAATACTTCCATTCATGAGAATTAGTTACAATATGCTATTACTATTATTCACCTGACTACAATCAAAAAATTGTGTCATCATAGTGGCAGTACACAGTATAGCAAATATGCAGAATTGACTTTGTAAAACACAGTTTAATTAATGCAGAGTGTCAGGAAATCACTTACCCTGTCAAATTCTCAGCAACAAGACTTTGAACCTATGATAGAATCATATATTTAGGTTTCCTCCAAAAATATACTAAATGAAGTGACTATAAGAACTATAAGAAAAATTTTGTGAAGCTGATTGATGACGTCTTTCAAAAATTTTTTCAAGTTTGGGCAAAAACATGGAACTTTTATTTTTATTTGTTACTATGTTAATAATAATGTCAGAGGTGGAAGTGGACCCTCTTACCACAACGGGGCTGGCATGGGCTCACTTGAGGTGTGGAGTTTTCACCCTTAACCTTTGTGGCAATCAATGAGACTCCCAGGTCGCGGACCTCAGGTCCACCCCTACCCCACCCCCGTTTGTGGTAGCCGTACTGACAAGTAGATATCTGATCAGGTGAGTGGTAATGTTCATTTAATTGCACATTAGTAGGAAGTCTAGAAAATGATTATGAAAGGCAGGGAAAACTTTGTGCAAGTCTAATAAAGAATGGAACTGGGAATGGATACAATAGCACTGCACTAGGGAATTAAGGAGGCTGGATAGAAAGATTTTCAAGCAGTGAGTGCCTGGAATACCAGCAATTTAAATCTCCTGCCTCACCAGTGGGGGAGAAGCATGTTGGGAATGTGTCCTTTCTAGGCATGTTAGTCAAAAGCATGCTGCCAACTCCCAATGCACAGACTGCTGCTCAGAGGCAGCGTGGGAGGCCAATAAAAAAAGGAAGAGGTGCCACAGGATGAATGTAAGTAACAAATAATAGGCTAAACTTGATAGACTCGTATCTTCAACTGTGTAACTATTTAACTATGAAATTAACTTGTGTTCCTAAAAAACATCCGCTCTAGAACTGTATTCATTTATATTCTTTTTATTTCAGTTTTCAGACAGAAAGTTGGCTGGGGCATTAAAACACAAGCAAGTTTGCAGTGACGGCACTTCAATCTGGATATCTCTATGTGACTTGCAATGCTCTATACATATATTCATATATACAATCAAAGATAATGTACGTTCTTATTAGTATGGCTATCCATCCATGCTAGTGGGCCTTTTTTGATCTTTTGCTAAGACTTTATTTAGTAATTAGTTGCCCTCTGTCACAAAGATGCACTTTACTGAGGCTTTACATGACACAGAAATTATGTTATACTGAATGTAATCTCTAACGTGACCCCAACCATTCATTTATTGGCAAACTAACAAAGTCAGCTTGACCCTGTCTTGCTCCTTCTGCGATAAAATGAGGATCTAATGAACTGCGTTGTTTGCAGTATTACTCAAGTCATGAATAATATTTTCCATTATTTATACAATAAAGGACACATTCCCATTTTCTGTAATTTGGCAATTTATTTCAGCAGTAATTAAGTCATAAAAATGGCAAGAAAAATAAGGGAAAAAACAACAACTTAGGTTTCTTACTAATGTATAAGTCTACATTCTGCCAAGACACTGGAACTTGTAAATGTTACAACGTTTACACACTTAAAATATATTAAACATGATCTACTGTTGATTCTCATGATATTTTTTAAAAGTTTTCAGCAGCTTTGATGTCATCTCTTGCCTTACTGTAGACACATGATATACTGTAAGAGAAGAAAACATCATCTTCATTTTGTGCACATTGTATTTTTGTTTAATCATATGTAAAAAGGGGATTTACTCCATTTATTCAAAAACTGTAGCCTCACCTCAAGAAATATAAGTTCCTTAGGTGTGGATGTGGTAGAGATATTTAGGGAGGGCTAAGCAACCAAGGAAACTACCAGGAAGTTGCGGTAGAAAGGATTTCAACTCATTCTGCCTCCAAACTACTGTCCTCTTCCCCCCAATGACTGAAAGGGTTCAACATTCATTTTTTTTTTAAATTCTTCAATCAATTCTTTAATTCCATGGGGGGAATAGGGGTTTGGAAGCAATCTGTGATGCTACAGGCTAAAATTGGGTGGGGGGTTAGAGCTTATCAAATTTGACTGCAGGAATGAAGCCTGTCAACTTGAAATGTTTTCTGTTTGCTGTTCATTTACCTGTCAGAGTTTGAGACCAATGGACTAGACCAACCCACTACATAACATTAGATAAGCTAGGAAAGTACTTAGACAATGACATCAAAACAAAATAGACTAACACATTGCCTGAACATAATTAAATCCACAGTTAAAATAAAAATTAAAACTGAGAAGCTAGAGGGAGCTCACGTAACATATAAGTATACAGTGAGCAATTATATATAGGGAAATAGATAACTGACCAACTGGTTACACTTATTTTATTGTTATATATCACATTTCTACCTAACGTTAAATAACTGAAAATCAGTCTCCAAAGTCAGTATTATATACTTCCTTTTTAATAATAACTAATATAAGTTTGTGACTTGATGAGCTGCAGTGGTAGAAATCTTTGTATGAAAAATATGTGGGTGCTCTGCTTCAGCTTACATGTCCCATTGGTAAAATCCTTTGATCAAAATTTGTAGCAGTTGGTGTGGTCATTTTTTTTTTTGCAGTATAACCAGTAAGATCATTCTCTATAGTCATGTGTCAGTAGGCAATGTATTCTGTGTCCCTACCTTAAGGCTCTCTCCTTTGTGCATTTTATTCATTCACCTTTACTGCACTTGACAGATGTCAAGAGAATTTGCATTTTAAATAAGTGTAATGATTCTAATTGACATATTTAACTGAACTGAGCCCAAACTGTCCAAAGATTAGCTGATCTCAGTGTGTTACTTCTTATTCATATTAAGAGCTTTTCAACCAAGCAGAATAATAAGGTAAATCCCATTGGCTGTAACAACAAGTGCATAGATTTCGCATGGTTGTTTTGTTGATCAGCTGTTATTATCAGCCTCTCTGTGATACATGAAGCCATTTCAGATCATTGAACATTTATTATAAAAAAACGGAGATTTATGAAATATGCAAAATGCAGTGTTGGGTAGATTTCAGTGTGCAAGGCCATGCTGAAATCTATGTAGCAGTAAGCTTTCACTAAGAGTAACGTTCCTGTGACTGCGGACACAGACCTTTACATTGTATGAATGTAAAAATCCTAATTTTTAAATTAAGTCCTTGTTTTTATTGATTTGTGCTTGCATATCTCTTTCCAGATTGCAGCCATCTTGTTTACAATAAATAAACAGACCCATCTGGAACTTTATTTACTTATTGTGCTTATTTAAATAGCGAAAAGCATCTACCGCAATTCTTTACAGAGATGAGATTAACCATTCACTTCAGTTCCACTGTGGAGCTTGCAATCTAGTTTCCCTATGCAACCACACACACTAGTTCAAATTTAGTCAGGCAAAAATTAGCCTACTAGAATATTGGATTGTGGGGAGAACATACATTCCCCAGATGATATCTAGGGAGGAATCAAACCCACAACCCAGTGCAGCAAGGCCGCAGTACTACCTACTGAGTTATCATAATAATGACATGTCCACAAAGCCCAACAGATTAAATTTATTTGTCTAAGTAAACAAAAAGAAAAGATTAATTAATTACTATTTGTTAAACAAATATGGACACAGTGTCATTTTAGTGGACCATTTCACTACCTGGGCACCACAGTCTAATATTTGTAATTGATTTATTTGTAAATATCAATTGTTCAAGAAAAAATGCAGGATTTTTGGTGCAGATTTCCAAAACCGGCTTCCCATAGGAAATAATGGTTTATACCAAGTCGGGAGTGGAAAACAGTTTTTAGCAAAATTGTATATTTACAGTAAATACGAGCAAGTCCGTTTAAAATGTCGCAGCTGAAAATCTTTTTTTTTTAAAGGCAAAGTGGTCGAAACATTGTAAAGTATGAAAAAAATAAACCCAATATGTCCTTTTCTAAATATCCGAACTGTTCCTTTGTTTATAAATTCATTACAGACATTAACTTTTATTTCAGTTGCTGAAAATCTACCAATTTGTTTGTTACCATCTAAATCAAGATATGCAATGCCTGGATACCTTCAGAGATTAATTATTTGTTTGCCACAGTAACTCTACTTTTATTCAGTAAATGTAAAACTGACTATAAATAAGAAATCTGCCCTTAACCCCCTTTTTTTTTTTTTTCTGCATAAAAGCAGACATAATGTGATGAGACTTCAAATGCGAATTGAAAACAGTATGAAAAACATTAATTCTGAGATTTGTAATGCTTTACGGGCTTAAATATTTACTACCCATGCATGAGATGTCTCTATTTAAACCAGTTACAGCTAAAAGGGTGGTATCTTATTGTAATGCTAACTTCCATTTACCATATAATAAACCTTCCAGGCAAATATGCCTGCTTGCTGCTTCTTTCATGCACACATATTGCAGCATTGGATGACAGTTTATTGTAGCATGAAGTCAGCCTTTTAGGGAGATTAGCAGATTTAAATAATTTAGTCAAGTCGCTGCTTCTGACTAACAGTGACAGATTGCAAACAAACACTGCGGATGATTGGGTGGAGTTGACTGGGAATGTGTAGACAGAAATCGAAAGTATGTACTCTAGCAAGCTAAGAGCTCATAGACAGTAAGCTGTTTTATATTGTAAATATTCTAGACACAAAGGAGAAGCAGGGGTTATATTTACTCAGAAGCTGCTACCTGCTACAATTTCAGTGCAAACAAATACTTTAATTTTGTTTCTAATCCTCTTAAAGTGTCATGTATTGTCCATTGTATGGGAAAATAGTACACTTTATTTATTTTTTTTAAATATTTCTTTCATTTTTGCTTTTGTTAGGTGAACTCTTGCATGATGAATTGCTTAAAAGAACAATAATACCAAAAATAAAAATGCCTAAAATCCATTTTTAGTAACTATATATACTACATTGTATTCTGTGCTTCGGAAAATTCTAAATTGTATCTAGAAAGTAAGATATTTGGTTATGAAGGGAGGGAAGGGAGGTTCATTCCCACCCAAAACATTGTTTTGGACACTTGTGAGATGTTCACATTAAACACTTAAAGGGGGTTATTCACTAAGGTGCAAATTCGACTGTCGAATTCGCAAACAGAGGATTCCCATAGTAAATCTGCTACAATTTCCCCATTGTAAAGTCGCGACAATTTTTTAAAGGTAAGATTGTGACAATTTTCCATAATAAAGTTGCAACTGCAACAATATTCTCATTATAAAAACGCGACAGTAACAGCCTATCATGACTGTCTTTATCTGTCGAATTCGCACCTACACACAACAATTTGGACTTTAGTGAGTATCCCCCTTATTCTTTGGCGTTCTAGACGTCCATTGCATTTTTTGAGTTGGAATTGAGGGTAGGGTGACCCCTTGGATGGGTTGCTGCTGACTACTACTATCTACTATTGAAGTAAGACATGCATGTATATATGTATCATTTTATTTATAAAGCGCCACAAATTTACACAGTGCTGTACAATTTAGCTATACAAGTACAATACAGACAAAGGAAAAGTTCATTAAACAATACAAGTATAATATCACAAGGATACATCACTTTAAGTGCTAGGTTGCAGTTGACACAAGAGGTTGGAGGTCCCTTCCCCGTAGAGTTTACAGTTTAAGTGGGAGGAAGACTTACATACATAGATAGAAGGGTAATAAGAAATGTACAATGTGTTGCAACATAGGTCAATAAATACAAATAAATAGGTCAATAAATACATATATTAAGCATGAATAACTAAAGATAAAATATATACATATATACATAAAAATCAGTGATAAAAATCACTGCTACTGCTTCAAAAGATAAGACCCCAATCTGTCCTTAAACATATATACTGTTTAGCTTTATGAGAACTAGTGACTATATACAGTAGTATGATTGTGTCAGGTAGAGTTTACATCAAACTACAAATTAGAAAAAAATACCAACAGATATATCCACAATCCAACCTCAATACTGTGAATAATATCACATACTGTGATCTCTTGGCAAGTCTGTAGTTGTGTTATCTAATTGGTATTGGTCTAGTGAAAGGCTTACTTGACATGCCTGATTATATTAACCCATCCAACTGATCAATTATGTAGAGGATGTGGGATAAGTGAATTCAGGGGATGCCCAGGTGTATTTGTTCTGCATCCCTCCAAAACAAACAAACTGGGGAAAGTGTGGGGGACATAGGAAGACCTTTCAGTGTAATAAAGCTACTAGGAGAAATAACAGCTTTTCCTTCAAGCTAGAGACGGCCGAAGCAATTCGTCCAAAGTGGAATTCGTTCCGAATTTCACTAAAACTTCGATTCGTCACGAATCCGAAGTTTATGCTAATTCGGTGAACCGAAGTGTGTTTTTTTAAAAAATGGCCGCGGTCACATGGTGTTACATGGGGCTGAGCACTCGGATTGGAAGATGTGTAACATGTGACGA
>WMED01022813.1:0-11588 GCA_019650415.1 Pipa parva | reverse complement strand
GAGGGATGGTGGATGGATGGAGGGATGGAGGGATGGTGGTTGGAGAGATGGAGGGATGGTGGATGGAGAGATGGTGGATGGCTGTTGGGACCAATATCTATTTGCCGTCAACAACAGGATCACTGCTCAAAATGTAAAAAGTACAGGTAAAGTTCAGTTGCAGCGGCCTCTGCCTCTTATTCATTTCTACTAACTCGTCGTGTATTCTACAGATGCAAAAAGAGCACCTACACATGTAACACTGGTTACAACGTTGTCTATTCCATAAATCCCTTATGATAAAGGGTCTTCCCGCTCCCATACCCAAACCCGTGCACTCACCTCCGGATCCCCAATATTTCTCTTCGCAGACATGCTACTCCTTATTCAAACTGAACCGCACAGCAGCCACAAAATCTTCCCCCGCCTCCTCTCCGCAGTCTCGTAAACGGCAGCCAGCAACAACTCGTTTACTGATTGGTGGGAATGAAGGCTAAAGCCAATCAACATTCTTGTTCTTCAGAAGAGGGCGTTGCTTCTGGAGTTGGTGACAGTTCGCAGGAGTTGCTAGGAGACTGGGGACGCTGCAGTGGATGTATGGATGTACTGCAGTGCTTGAGTTGTTCCCGCCTGGCCGCCCGGGGGTTGGGAGGGGCTGTAGTTCCAGAAGTCTTTATTTAACTCGTTCTTTTACAGCACGTGACCGGTCTCATAACTATGTGTTACTTAACTGAACAGAAACAGCATGCTGATTACTCTTATATATATCATAGAACGTCTAATTCATCTATAAAACCTGCCCCAACAAACACACAAGAGCCAGCTTGTGAAAATGACAATTGCGTGTCCCAAAGTGTGTGCCTTGGTTACATAATGCATATGGCTGTATACAACCAAATGCATTTTTATTTAATTAAAGAGCCATAACTGGTCATTTAGACTGTAAGCAGTACAGGACATGGACCTCTTCTTAATGTTTTAATCATGGTCTGGCACTTAGAGCAAAGTATCTTTATGATTTTATGGTCATAACTTACTTCACTTGTATTATGCTAAGCCAGTGGTGGCGAACCTTTTCAGCACTGAGTGCCGAAAAGGTGACCTCACTCACAAGCGCTATCCCCCGAAGTGCCGGTGCTGGTGAGTGACGTTATCACTCCTGCATCTGGGGAGGAGCCCTCCCTAGTGAGCGAGCACTCTTTCAGTGTAGGCTGCAGATCCAGCCTGAAAACTGTCAGGTCAGGTCCACAGCCTGCACTGAAGGTAGCAGTGGAGCCAGCACGTGTGCACTCTGTGGCACATGTGCCATAGTTTCACCATCCCTATGCTAAGCAGTGCCGGGACAAGTATTAATGGCGCCCTAGGCAACAATGCCAAAATGTAAACACCCCCCCACCCCCCGACTAGCAGTCTCCCCTACATATTTATCACATGTAGTGCACTACAACGCAGCAAATAAAGTGGTGCAATGTAGTGTGTAGCTCTGCAAATTTTAAGTTCCTTTCTCTCACCCACCTTTTCTCCACATTGTGGTGCCCCAACCTTCACTTTCCAGATACTGTGCTACCCTAACCCCACCTGGGGAACGGAAATGCACCACCCAAATGTTTAGCTGTTCCTGCCTTTAGTTCAACTACAGGCCTCCTACCACTATATCTGAAACTGTTAGATAACATTTGATTGGACCAATTGTTCTAGTGATTGGAAATACAAACTACTTGTTCAAGCTTGAAAACAACCCAATCACTTGGGCCCAGAGGTCATGTACACACCCCTGTGCTCTGTCCATACCCACATTCCTACACAGATAGAAATTTTTTACACTTTATTGTGCTATCCACCACAGTAATGCTTGACACTTACCACAAAGGTAGCACCCACACTATTATTTGTTGCACACTTCTTTAATACCTCTCAATCTCCTAATTTTTTCTGCTATAGTAAATGTTTGTAGTTTGTTTCAATTAATGTTTCATGATACAAAATGTTGTGTTCTATAAAAGTTTTATTCATTTTTGTGGGTCATGGCTTGCAGCAAATGATACATAGGTTTAATGCTCTAATAGGAAAATTCTCAAAAATACTTATCAAGTATATAAATTAAAGATGGAACTCAACATCTGTGCCAAATTAAAGAAGAATTTGCTAATGAGCTAATGGAAACTTGGCAGATGACTTTACTGAGTCTGCCATTTTTTCCTCTGACCTAATATGTACGTACAAACGTATTTCTCCACCTTTATAGTTGTTATAGAAGCAAACACCCCACCAGCCAGTAGACTATGGATAAAATGTAGGCAAAGAACATTGATCAGAAATGCAGGCCCAAAGCATAACTCTGTACTTACTCCAATGCCAAAGAACAAATTTCACAGGTTTGGCTGCCTTAATGACTAAAGCTTTGCTTTTTAGAGCTATTACCTGGATTTGACACCACTGATCAAAATCAGCTGATGAGCAAATGAAAGATCATTTATAATGACCCTATGAATGCTTCATTAAGCACAGTGAGTTGTCAGGAAATTTCCATGCATGCAAGTATTTTTTTATTATGCAGTATATACAACCAAAAGAGTTTTTGAGTGTATTGATATATGTTTATCATAACATATATTAGATCATGGATTGAACAAAATGCTACAAGGGAAGTATGATGACCTAATTCAAGAACTTTGTTTTCTCACAGTGAAGAGGATAACACTTGTTACAATCCTAACTTCTTTTAACTTCTCTTCTGGATCTGGCAGGTTTAATCACAATTCCATCTCTGGAATCTCAGACTAGTAATTTTAAGACCCAGTGTAACAATTTGCCAATCAGTGTGCAAGTTAGTTTTCAGCTTATTTGTTTTCTGCTTTTATAAAGAAAGTGTCTCAGCTCTGGGAGAGAGAAAACCATCCATAGTCACATAGGGAGGAACAGCTGAAAGGACAGGCATAGGCATCCAGGATTTATCAAGTTGAGAAAAGGGTGAATAGCTTTCTGTTTTTATTATCATCTACTTATAAGTTTGATAAATACGTCACTTAGGGGGTTATTCACTAAGGTGCGAATTCGACTGTCGAATTTGCAAACAGCGGATTCCCATAGCAAATCCGCAACAATTTCCCCATTGTAAAGTCACGACAATTTTTTAAAGTTAAGATTGCGACAATTTTCCCATAATAAAGTCGCGACTGTGACAATATTCTCATTATAAAGACGCGACTGCGACAGTAGCAGCCTATGGCGACTGTCTTTATCTGGCGAATTCACACCTATACGCAACCATTCGGACTTTAGTGAATAAACCCCTTTAATGTGCTGTGGATGGAAGGTTAGGTCCAAAACAAATTATTCATTTTTCTGGTGTTACTGGTTTTTCAGACACTCTTTTATATATCACACACAGTTATTAGTTATGAAGAACAACTTCTTTATTTGATGATAATGTGGGTCTTGCACATGTACTATCTAGAGCATGTTTATTGTGGTTATTTTTATTTTGGTGCTTCAGTTTATACTGAAAAATCAATTTTTTCCTTAAAGGGGTCATAACAGTTTCTGATAACATAGTTTCCAATCTTAAGTGAAACATGAATGTGAAACAGTTACATTATTGTACTTTCATAACATAATAGGTGGACTGTCTAGTAGAGGTTATCCCGTGTATGTTCAATCAACTTGGTAAGAGCAAGCCATGTCTCCTCTGCTGTTGGAATGATCTGATTGGCTGGCAGAACAAATCCATAGCGCCCAGTGTCACGGAGCTCAAAAGTATAAGAGTACTTAATTCCCTGGTTGTAGGTCCAGTCAATGGTTCCACCACTTGCTTGATCTGTAAATAGCAAAAGTATGATCAGTAAATTTTAATGGCATGGACTGTATTTCTTTTACTGTTGCTACAATAATTGCAATTATGTAACTAGCTTGTTGCCTTTACTTTGGCTACATACACAAGTAGGGGTCTTTAGAATGTGACATTTTGATGTGCTTTAGAAAATCACAATTTGAGATTTTTCATTTAAACTTTTCCAGATACAAACTGGGGTAACAAATTGGTTGAAAGTGTCTCCAAATATAGTTTATAGGAAAAAAACATGCATACATTGTCAGTTTCTCTAAAATGTAGATATATGTCTACCTTTGTTGTAAACCTTAATATCTGATCCCATGAGTATGTTTCTGACTTCTGCTAAAAAATCGTTTGCAATTAGAATAATCTTCAGAATTGTAGATTTGTCAATAGAGAAAAAAGCAATGCAAAGCAAGCTACTATTTTAAAGATGTAGGACTGGAATGGTGCTTTTTGTAAAAAGGAGTCACTAGGTGCTAAATAAACAGCTGATGCCATAGCACAGATCATATTACCTATATTGAAAGCATGCATACCACAAATATATATCATATGTTTATAGATCTGAACTTACAGATGGTAGTAATTATATTTCCA
Source organism: Pipa parva (assembly GCA_019650415.1). Taxonomy (NCBI): domain Eukaryota; kingdom Metazoa; phylum Chordata; class Amphibia; order Anura; family Pipidae; genus Pipa; species Pipa parva. Next base: position 7,177 of record WMED01022813.1, on the reverse strand, counting down.
TATGTGTAAGCTGTACCATAGAGTGAGGTCAAGGCAGTAACAGCCCTCTTAGACACTTCATTCTAGACAAAAGACAATACAAAATGAATACACAGTTTAAAAAATGAACTGATGTATTTAATAATTACCTTATGCAAAATAGTGTCACCTTACCAGTTCTGCATGGTCTGGAGCACGGGCAGAAGTGTAACCATATGGGAAGAGAAGCATCTGAGAGTAGCTGTGTATGGAGACAAAACCTTTGATGTTGCCATGGCTTTTCACAAAGTCTACAATGGCTTTCACCTCTGGTTCCGAATGAGCAGCACGTCCTCTATAGGTCTCAGAGCAAGGATTGGAACTTGAACCAGCACCTAGAGATCATCTATTGTTAGGTTTTCTAAAGGCACATTATGTGTAAAGATTAGGTAACACATTCATTAAAGAGTAAATTCTCATCTCCAAATGACTTCACTGCACTTTGTGTCTATTTGTTTATGTAGTTATGTGCATATTTGCAGTTAAATTTATTCACACCATGATTGCCATGTGACATATAGCAATAAAATTGTGATAAATATGCATATCCATCCCATCTTTCTACTGGCAGTTTACTTTAAAGAAATCTGGTCTCATGAGGTAAAGTGCCTGATGGCTACAATCTGTTATGTCTGCTTTGTTATGAGATTTGAATTAAATGTCATCTTATGCTTTACAGCATATTATGGCAACTGGATGTTCATCTAACACTATCCATATAGCAAAGACTTCACTGTTAGACATTAAGGGGGTAATTCACTCGGACATCAGCGAGCGCTTTAAAGGGATTCCAGTCTCGGCGAGATCACTCGAGTCACCTCGCTGAGACTGGAATCCCGTTAAAGCGCTCACTGATGTCTGCGTGCAGGACATCAGCGAGCGCATAACAATCAGTGTGAAGTGAGCCGAAGGATTCGGAGCTCACTTCGCACAATGGTGAATTCCCCCCTTAAAGATGTCCTAAAGCGAATTGCATAAAAATATAAATAACTATTTTGTATGAAGATGTGTCTAATAACAGTCATCTACTGGTAGGTTATATATATATGGTGTCTAGTTTTTTGCAAACTTATCTTGTGAGCTGGTATTTAAAGGGGTATAAGAAACATTAAATATTTTGTTTTACTAAAGTAGAGAAGTTATTATATAATATAGCTGATCACAGGTATGGTGTTATTATAATAGTATTTAAATGGAATGATTGTAAAGGTTTATAACAAGCATTAAATATTTTGTTTTACTAAAGCAGATAAGCAGAAAAGGTAAAATGCAGTACAGTTGATCACAGATATTATGTTAATATAATAGTATCTAAAAAGACTAATTTTAACCCCTACCCACCACCTGTTCCCTGGATGCTACTCAAATCTGAGCACGTTCATCAAAATCTCTGCCCCCTAAATGAAGCAATAATATGAAATGAAGACAGAAGAAGCATTAAAATAAGAATATATGTATTGGGTAGGGCTTATGAACAAGGTTCCAGTTAAAAAAAATGCCTCTGTTTTGACATGATAAGTTCAAGACCTCTGATGGTACTGTTGACTAAAAGACAATATATTACTAAATTATTTTTTCTATTATTAATATAATATGGTTAGAAATATCAAATTAAGTGTTACCTCCAAAACCTGCATCCCAATTTCTGTTGGGGTCAGTTCCCACACAAGAGGAGCCAGCATTGGGAGTTCTAGTTTTGCGCCACATACGATTCTGTAATGTTTACAGTGGATGTCAATGTCAAGGTTCTTTATATGGTAGTTTATGCTCAAACAAAAAGCCAGACTCATAATTTTTGTGATAATACATAGTACAGTTTTATTCTTAGTTGGCATATCTCCTGGAGTCATATATATATATATATATATATATATATATATATATATATATATATGCAATACCTATTTGATTAATAGCCAGCCCTAGGGGATGATGCATTTGGTAAATAAGACAGGTTAGCTGCTTAATTTAGGATTAAGTTGGTATTTGCTTAGATTGGGCAGTCAAAGCCCCAACCAAAGAGCTATATGGTTTCAATGCAGGCCTGCTTATGTTATGCTTGGTCAGGCTAAACCATAATTGTTCAGTTGTACGACAGGGCCAGGTCTGAAAGGTAACACTGAGGAGTGGTATGTGAGCAGCAATGCAGCACTATTTCATAATGGTGGGTCCAGTGGATGAACTTAATCACCATAGAGGATTGACTTCTCATGATGTATAACTCTACATTGGTTTGTGATGAGAGAATGAAGAATGAAATAAATATAACTTATACACTCTGCTGAGTTGTCTTAAAGTGCGCCCATCACCTGAAAATGACATTGTTTAGTCTAGCATAGCATGCTAGACTAAACAACTTTGTCATTTAAATGTATTAAAAAATACTTACCTATTAAAAGTTGTCCCACGGTGAATCTGCCTCTCAGCCCGACTTTCTGGTAGCAGCCTAGCAGAAAGTCGGGTTGAGGAGGCTGTACTAAGAAGCCAGCTTATTTGATTGAGGTTCTATTAATCTATAAATGATGGGAATCTATATTTCCTCATGAAAAATATCCAGCCTTGTCTCCAACTGCAAGGCCCATTATCAGAGTTTAGAATATCTTTTTAAAGTCATTGTAATTCATTCCCCTGTAACTCAAGGTAAAACAAACGCATTATGAACAATTCTGAAACCTGAATGTAGACACTCTTTCATTATATCATATCAAATCATGTTCACATTTCCTCTGTTGGACAATATGACAAGCTAATTAGTATAAGAACAGCTTGGTAATTATTTAATCCTTGATAATTTACATGTTAGTAGAGAAAAGAGAGGAATGAGGGCACTGTGTACACTCCATTAGCAAATGGCTTTATGTGCTTAGCTGTCACAAGGCTGTTTTACACTGATATTAATTATTCAGTAAATGATTCCCCATACCGATGTGTGAGTGAAAACAAAGCCATCAGGGTTAGTCACAATTTCTAGGAGGATGTCCATTTTGTTGAGTGTAGCAGTTAGAGATGCATCTTTACCATAATCAGTAACGATCTGTGTGCAAAAAACAAAAAAAAAAAGAGAAAGAATGGGAATAAAGTTCACTTTTCAACAATCTGATTAATAATAGCGGATTTCTTAGATTATTAATGGAAACCACGTTTCTCTGGGAAAGGCAATATTCGGAATCCCTGCATTGGCTGAGTAACAGAAAAAAGACAGAAAATGTACATTTATGAAAGTGTAAATTTGAAAAATTTTGACCATTTTGGTGTGGATTTTATAGTTAATTTATTCAAACTTAATTTTTTTTTTTTACAAATTGAATAGTAAATAAAAAATGAACCATAACTGATTTATTAGTTTTGATTTTGATTATAATGTTTCATTACACATTTCTGGATATTTTCACTACCTGTATATTCATCCCCACCCACTTTACTGCATGCATATCTAATATATTTTTTTTTTTCAAAAAGACAATTAAAATGAATTTTAATAATAATAAAAAATAATATAATGGTAAAAATGTTGCAGGTTTGGGTCAAAATCAAACCTTTTTTCCAAAATTGTAACATGAAACATTCAACTGGATCCTTATACTCTGCACTGTGGGTGGGGCCAGCACCAAACCCACTGTGGTGTCCTGCAAACCCCTAAGTTTTCCTGACATAAGCTGTAATAATAATAATAATAATTCTGTATACATAATAACAATTCTGTACCTTCTTGGCAAACCAGATTCCGCTGGCTTGAGTGACCCATTCACGGGAATGAATGCCAGTGTCAATCCAAAAAGCTGGGCGGTTTGGACCTGTGCTGAACTGAATTTAAAACAGTGTAAATTGCTCCTCTATATACAGTAAAACAGTAATTTGCAGCATTGCATTGTTTTTGTTAGTACTCTGAGAAACTTAAGGACCTTCATGATTAAAAGCTTTGCATAAGGTTCTTAAACTTTGTGTGAGGCATGTACTGACTATTCTATTCTAAAAATAATACCTCAGAAATACCACTACCTCAAAGTATATTGAAACCTTTTTTACATCATTGTATTTTAAAGCTATACATTTACAACACCAATTAATTAGTAAATCATTTGTAAGATTTTTTTTCCTGCATTAAGGACACTAAAAGCTGCAAACAAATCACTTTAATATGGGTTAATGTTATACTGCTTAAATAAAATATACAAACTGTTATTTTTACTTACCATTATTTCTTTAATACAGTGTAAAATCTATAAAATCTCCTGGTAGACCCAGGCAATACTGTCATTGTGTGCATGCTCAGGAGTAAAAGGTATTGATATATACAGTAATAGTAATATGCTCCCCCATTGCTGCATGTACAGCCAGGATGATGTTTAGGTAAGCATTAAGCATTGGTGTACTACACATCATCTAAGATGGTGTTCAGGAGCTGGCAGCAGTTGAGGAACTTTCCCAGTCCTGTACAGTAAAATCATAGTGATTCAGGCAGTTTTAATACAGCAGTTCAGACTGCAGATGCCTGGAAAGGTTTAGTTGTTTAAAAATAAAAATCTTAGTTATCAGTCTTGTTTTCCTATCTTCATACAAAGTCATTGCATAGCCAGTATAATTTACTGTACCAACAACCTTACCTTGAGGACATTAAGTGGGCGACCTTCATAACTTTGGCCAATCACTATTTTGCTCACCAAACCGGGGTTTTCATTTACCAGGTTGTCAATAAAGTTGTTAATCTGTGAAATGAAAATATCCATATCTCATGTATTATATTGTCAGTTGGGTTAAAAGTAGAAATTTCAGCTTTTTGTTAGGCCTATATGAATTTTGATCTTTTTTTGAAACCTGTGATATGTATAAGGGCTGCATTTGTTTACGGGATAGATAAAGTTCTGTCATAACAAAATGGTATTCAGTGCCTTACTCTGTGGCAGCTGGCATTGAAATTCTCATAGTTTTATTTATTAACAAAAATGTATTAAACTAGACTTCAGAAAAAGCAACCAGAAACTTGCAAGCATTCATTTTCACAAAGTTACTCTGGCCACTTGCTTATTTCTAATTGATTTTTTTACAATTCTCAAGCCAGTTGGTCAATTTGCTAACGTAATATTCCAAACTGATCAGCTAAAAAAGAAACAGATGAGAATGAAAGGACTTCTGTATAAAAGTGGCAACACATTCAAAACCACTTGATATAGGTAAATAATATAATACAATAAATTATTTGTTAGCAGATGAGTACATTTGATAAAGGGCACACAGCCAAAAACATGTAATATGGTGACAATAAAGTAGCATAAGCTACAAAGCTGTTTGCACAGTAAGGCATTTTCTCATTTGATTTATCAATATAAAGTTACACTGGTTTGAAATCATCACTTCCCCTTATTTCCCAGATATCATGCCGCAATACAAAACAGGACTTCTGTTACCTCAGCAAATGTGTGATAAGTAGCATAATTAAAGGAGTCAGAGGATCTTGCATCTCCCATGGAGCGACTTAATTTGATTTGTCTATCCTCTTCATCCAACAAGCTCTATGTAAACAAATGGGAAGGTAAATTAGTTTTATATTAACCATAGTTACAAAAAAATATCTCAGTTCCTAATTTGTATTGATTTTCATTTGTTTTTCCTCTTTGCGGGTGGAAGTCATTTTCTGTCAGTTAAGTAAACAAACCAGTATAGTACATATTCAGGATGTGCCTTATAGCCATGTTTATAAAAGATGGGTGCAACTAGTAGAGATAAAAACATCACAAAGCAATAGGAATTAAACTTGAAAGACCACCTTTTACTTTACTGAGCTCTTGACTATATATTGTACTGAGGTATTTGTAGTACTAGTATTTGAGTATGTTGGTAGAAGAGTATTTGTATTGTTGCTATTCAAATTTGTAGTACTATCCCCCCAAATGTATGTATTTATATAGCGCTGATATGTTATGCAGCACTTTAGAGAGATTCATTATTACCTTCAGTCCCTGTGCCTCAGGGACTCAGTCCAATCTTATTTCCCTATTCAGGCTTTTGGGAGGAAACAGGAGCGCCAAGAGGAAACCCATGCAAGTACAGGGAGTACAGTGGAATTGAACCCAGAACTCAGCGTTGCAAGGCAGCAGTGCTAACCACTGAGCCACCGCACTACCCATATCTGAAATAGGGCATAACTCCAAAAGATTTCCTATCTCCTTTTTCTCAGGATTTGGTATAGTAAGTTCAAAATTATATTTTCCTGTGTAAATAGTTTCTAAAGAAGAGATGTGCACTGAGTGGATATATTATCCTACATACTGTATATAGATTACCAAATGCTCTGACAAATAACAACACAATAAAACTTAAATATCTAACATAACTTAAGCTATAACTTGAGAAGTTATTGTATTGTTCCCTAACAGTACAAGGCACCCATTTTGCCATTTTAGATAAACCCCCTCCATCTCTCAGACACTCCTAGTTAAATGTATTTTTCTTTTTAACATCTAAATTGAGTATACATTTACAAAAGTATGTTCTGATATATACAGAACATGTCCATTCCATTTATTCTGTATGTTCCCTAACATAATAGACAGTATTCTAATAGTACATGAAGGTATGGAATTTGACAACAGATGTTGTAACTCTTAATTATATGTTCCCTTGATTACCTGAAGATCATGAATCATTACACTGTACTGAATGTTGTTGGATTCCAGATAGATTTTGACTGCTTGCAAATGCCGTAGGGGAACTCGGATGTCAATAGGTAAAAGAATTCTTGTTGCTGGTTGCCAGAAATCAACCTGAAATAAAAGAGTAATTAAACTGAAAAAAAATGTCTGTCTGGAATTATATGTTCTATTGTATATTCCTCTCTATAACAGTAAAGAATGTATTATCTTCTCCTTTGTTTAAATGAAAATGTAATTCATATTTTGACTTATTTAGCTTATTGCAAGGTTTCATGTTTCTACCACAGAAAAAGAAGAAAATAGGGGACAGGAAATAAGAAAACAGTTGTGATATACATTTTCAGAAGCTCGCAAAACAAAATAGATCAGGGATCAGTCACAATGCAATAATGTTGCAAATAAAACTTTTATTGGGAGTGAGTAATATACACTACATGTTATGGACCTCAGCTAGGGGTGTAACGATTCATCTATTAAATCGATGTATCGATTTATTTTCCTACAATCCA
>WMED01022812.1:1085-11588 GCA_019650415.1 Pipa parva | reverse complement strand
ATATATATATATATATATATATATATATATATATATATATTTATTTATTTTTTATTTTATTTTTTTTGATAAGGCACTATTTAGTGCACTTTCTTTTTGCACTTTCCTGTTTTTAGTTGTTGGGTCGTGTTTCAAAGTTGGAGTTTGGAGAATACTCCATTTTTTGAAGAAAAGCAGCAGTTTTTTTGGGACATTAATCATGGACATTGGACTTTCACAATTCTTATATTTAGGGCTGTGCAACATTTTCTGTTGTGGTACAGTTTATTGTAGCCAAGGTGGACAATATTAAACATCATTTACCTTTTTTAGCAGTTGTTCCTTTGCCGATCTGGCTGTTTTGGCAGCTTCAGAAGTTAAGTTCTTGTAGTTTTCAGAAGCTGTGACTCTGGTCTGTCCAATCGATGCAGTACCTTCCACCACAGACTTCCACACAGAAAATACACTCCTGATGGGAAAAAAATAATAATTCCAGCTTATGTATGCAGCACTAAATGTTCTGTTCATTTTATTAGCATTTCATTCCCAAAACAGCTTTATTAACATTATCATAATGCAGCAGCAACTATATCAGTAGAGAAAACAGTAGGTATGATACCTACTAGAATAAACATTTAGCAATCTTGTATCTCTGGCCCTGCTGCATTAGTGATCTTAAGGGGTTATTGACTAAAGTAAGAATTCGACTGTCGAATTCTCAAACAGCATATTCCCATAGCAAAGCTGTGACAAATTTCCCATTGCAAATCACATCCACAACAATTTTAAAGTTGTGACTGCAACAATATAATGTGTTCCAAATTATTATGCAAATAATATTTTCTCATATTTTCCAAAATTTCTTATATGAATTTCCAGTCATCAACTATTCAAGTATAATTGAAAGGTTTTTGAAAAAACTGCCTATGATAACAGTATATTTAAAAAAAAAATAAACACTCAAAATGCCCTCAAAATGCCTGTTCTGAATTATTATGCACAGCAGAGTTTTCAACCTTTTCATTTTTACTAAGAACAAAAAAATGATCATTTGTCAAATTATAAGCATTAGCAGGTTATTACAAACTGAAATCAAACAGTTTTCAAGTCAAAACTTTATTCTAGGTGATGTTACATTTGCACATAGGACCCCTTGTTCAAAAGGAGCTTCTGAACTCTCTCGTCCACTGAATTTGTCAGTTTTTGGATGGCTTCTGCATCAATTGTTTTGCATGAGGACAGAATACCCTCCCAGAGCTGTTGCTTAGATGTGAACTGCCTCCCGCCATCATAGACACTCCTTTTGATGATGCTCCAGAGGATCTCAATGGGGTTGAGGTCAGGGGAGCATGGGGACCACACAATAGGTTTGTCCCCTTTTATGCCCATAGCAGCCAGAGATGCAGATGTGTTATTTGCAGCATGAGATGGTGCATTATCATGCATGAAAATGATCTTGCTGCGGAATGCATGGTTCTTCTTTTTGAACCATGGCAGGTAGCCTGATGTACATGGTTGTAGGAAAGAGTCCTCAATTTTCCCTTATCAGCATGCACCCATGTGTGCTGTGAATCAGCGACATACTTCTTGATTGTGCCATGATCATGATGACGTGTCTTGTGATTGTAGTCATGCCTTGACCTAAACACTCCACAATTTGTTGCTTCTCAGCAGCCGACACATCCTTTTTCTTTCCCATTTTGGCTGAAAATGTAGGCTGCTTAATAATGTGGGACAGCCTTCTTAAGTAGTCCTGCCTTTAATTGGACGCACCTGCCAAACTAATTAGCACAGGTGTCTGCAATTGCTTTCAGTGATATAAAGAGCCCTGACACACATCACCATCAAAGAGTTTAACTGACAAACAAAAAAATTCTTACCTTAACACTCCTAAACACTTTTTGTATAATAATTTGGAACAAAGTGTATTTCCAAAGTCACGACCACGCCAATATTCTCATTAAAAAGATGCAACTGCGACTTTAGCAGTTTATTGCAACTGTCTTTAGCTGGCGAATTCACACCTTTACACAACAATTTGGCAAATAACTCCCTAAATCTGACTAACAGGCAGGCATTAGTACACATTTGTATGCTGATCAGATACAAGATTATTGTAATGCCAGAGAGACACCGGAGTGTCTGGGTATGAATAAGACATAGGGGAGCCATACACTAACTTCAGTACTGGAGGATGCAATGTCCTGTACTTTACACTGTGCTTCCAAGGACAGTTATAAGGCTATTGTGCAGTTTAGTTCAGTGGAGGCAAACATTCCTCCGAAGTGCAGGTGCTGATGAGTGATGTCATCTCACTTGCATTGGGGATGGAGCGTTCTCCAGCGAGCAAGCAGTCTTTCAGTGTAGGCCATGGATCTGACATGAAAACTGTCAGGTTGGGTCCGTCGCCTGCATTGAAAGATCGCTCGCTTGCTGGGGGAATCAGAAGTACCAGCGGTGGCGACAGCATACATGCTCACAGAGAGGGCTCTGCCTGCCCTCTCTGGCATGCATGCCACATCCTCTACTCCAGTGATGGCTAACCTGTGACACGCCGAGATGTTTTTGCTGACATTCTTGTTGCACTCTCATGTGGTCTCATAGCAAATCCTTGACCGCAACAATTTCCCATAGCATTGCTGTGACAATTTTAATACATTAAATATGTGTAATTTCTCTATACACTATCACAAGTAAAACAAAATAAAATAACTGTTTAATTGAGCTGGCAAAATGCTAATTGAAACCAGGTACTCTGCTCTCTTTTTTCACAATCAATATGTAGAACATAAAAGGCTGCAGCTTCATTCTGTGGTATTCTGAATGTTTCTTTTTGGAGGAGTTTCTGTGGTAATTGGCAATAAATATCTAGGCCAAAGTACAGAGCGGCTTGTTACAGCTGTGAATTAAGCCACACTACTTTTTGCCAAAATTTGTTTAAGTGCTTCCATCTGTTTCTGTAAATACTCTTTCATAAACGGGAAACATCAGAAATTGTTACAGTCTGCAGATCGATTGTTCTAGACAAATAAATAGCACTAATTAATAGAGACAGAAAAAATGTTACAAATGATTCCTTTTACTGGATAACAATCTTAACCTGATCTATTTCCCAAAAAGGTAATACAGATCCTAATATAAACGAGGCTTCTTATGTAATGAATGTTTCTATGTCGTTCCAAACTAATAGGAGGTAAAGCCACAGCTGGAATTTTGTTGCAGTTTTACTGTGAGTAGTTTGAACTGTGACAAAGTGGCTATAAACTGATAACACCCTCGCCCATAGAAGCGAATAGGCTACCAATTGTTATGGTGGTATGTACTGTCACCGGCAGTTTACTATGAGAAAATATGTTCTTAGGATTCTTCTTATGGTAAACCACACTGTGACAATTCCCACCATGGTTCCATTAGGTCGGCTCCTGACTTGGCGTGCATTTTGTTAATGTTTTAGCCTCATGTGGTGAACCTGAAACAAAACAGCAGGTGTAGCCCTATCCTTACAAAATTAGAAACTCAAAAGAAAACTCATTTAGATGTAGGTAAAGCAATAGATATCCGTACACAAAAATAACTATTTACCTTGACAGTATACATATATTTTCCAATTGGAGTCACTGTTTAGGCTGTATAAGATATATATGAAATGTTTTGTCTGGTATGTACAACACAATGTAGAAAAAGAGTCCTGGTCAATAATACTTCACCTATGTCTTTATCAGCTCTATAAAGGCAAGTGGTGCTTAACCTAGTCCAAAATGCAATCAGAATTATTCATAGAAATAAATAGTAGATCAAAATACCTATAATGGCCAGCAACCTAACAATGATGTCATACTGTTAGAATTGTCTTTTCTAAATTACTGCAAAAAAAAAAAAAAAATGAAACCTAAGGGGAATTATTACGCACATCTGATTAAAGAAGCAGATTTTGGCTAAAATATTTCAGATTTAAAAGCTTATTTTGGAACATTTCCTCAGACCTACTCTGCTATATACATTCAATTAGTAAGAAAAAAAATCAATGCACAAATATCTGCACATAAACTAAACATTTTAAATGATCTTAAACTTTAATAAACTTTTGCATTTTTAATATTTGTAGCTAGTTGTACAACTAAGCAGAATCACAAAAGCTGGAAGTCACATTCCCACATATAATATCAATAAATTATAAAGCTCTAACAATAAATATCTTCTGAGGCATGAGAAAAAACTGAAGGGGTTTGAGTCATTTCACAAACAGGAGAGAGGCCAGTAATTTTTTGTTGTTGTTGTTGACCTGCCTTTTCCAAAGTAATGTTTCTAAAACAATTCTTTTTTTTAACTGTAGTGTTTACTGCAGACAGGTCCTAGGTGCAACCGCTATTGAAATGACAATGAAAGCATTGAAAATATAGTTTAACAAAAAAATTATTAGAACAGTTTATCTTGAATCATCGTCAAATATTACATTCAACTACTAAGTCAATAAGAAAAACAGGCTTAACAAATAAAAATTAGCTTGACAGAAACAAAGGATTCTGGGTGCATTCTACAACCACATTGATACCACTACCAATAAAAGTCTTACATTTTCCACCTACCTGCATTCACTGCTCTCATTTTTCCCACGATGCCAATCTCTTTTAAGATACTGACCAGCCAGTCTCTGCAGTGCCTAAAAGGTCACAAAACAGCATGTTTATGAATGAGCCCTGTCTTACTGCCCTTGTTTACAGGAACACATTGCTTTCTTAACACCATTCCGCCACATTTTGCATTGACACACCAGACACACACTCTACCTTATCATTAGATTTATGCCTAAAGTCATGGAGGTTAACATCATGCTCATAAACATTGTCCCTTGCCAAGTAGGATGTATGCTATACACAGCCAGTGGCGTAATTCACACAGGAATGCAACTGGCCCACAACCAAGCTAAATGTTTTACAATTCAAATAGCTCATTCTGTCAGGCTAGAGAAGCTGTAGAAGAAACAAAATAAAATAAACACAGACAGATCAAAAATACTTGCTGAGTGGCAACCTGACAGGACAAATTTTAAAATGGTCCTGCTGCCTCTCTGGGGGTAATTCATCAAAGTCTGATGAAGAGTCACAAAGGTCTGAATTCACCATCCATTTGCAACTTCCCAACTTTGAATTATTTGTTGCATCAAATAATGATGTTAAGTTATCTGAACTCTTCAACATCACTTCAACTGCAAATGCAATGTCAAACCAGGTATTTATCAAGCATTTAAGTGCAAATCTACCCAAGGTATACAGCAAATAATTTGCCGATTTGACATCACCATATCAAAGTGGCACGGTAGGGGGTTGATGGGTCTTAGTTGGGCTGAGGGTGACTATACACCAAGACAAAGAAAATATAGCAACCAAGTGGCATGATGAACTTAGAGTAGTGTCAAAAAGAAAGGGATGTAAAAATAATTTGTTGCAATATAGAAGACTGTAAGGCCTGGGCCACACTGGCTGTTTTGCAGCTGAGCTTTTTTTAATAAGGCTTTTTGTTGTCTATGGTGCAAAACACAACAGCCTGTGTGGCTTATCCCTCAGGAAACAATGGATACTGTGTTTCCAACTTAGCTACAAATCAGTCAGTGCAACCCTAACCTAATACTGCAACAATAGTGGTGATCAAAATATGACAAATTGGCAAAATCTTCCTTTATTATGATTAATCATACCTTTTGACAGTATGTTGTTATTATTATAAGAAAGAAATAGTTATAGTGACACAGACACATAGGAAGATGAGTCACATCATTTTACTAGGACTACTGAGAAAACTTACAACACTTTGAGGGGAATTCACCATTCAGCGAAGTGAGCTCACTTCGCAAATGGTTTTATGCGCTCGCTGATGTCCTGAGAATGCTCAAGAGTTTTCATGGCCATAGCATGCAGTTTCTTTTATGATTTAAAAAATATATATTTTGTCCATTTCAAAGAAGTTCTCCAGCCTCTGTACATCCCTTTCCCCAACAGAAATAAAAGTTCAAAACAAGCATGTTTAGCAAAAAGTATATGTATATATTTATTAGCTAGTTAATGAAAATTAATTGTTAGGTATCCTGGCCATGCCCATTTAAACAGTTTCCTCCCATCAGCTACTCTGAAAAAACAAACTCTTGAAATTGGAGTCCACAGCTGTACATTACTAGCGCTCAGTCATGTGATCCAATTGGTTGTTGGTGGCTGTATAAGTTTCTGAATTATGTGTGTGGCCACACCCTCTCTCTATAAACTCCAGGTACCTGAGCTGAGCAGATTGCAGGGATACAGCATTTCAACATCACAAACGAGTAATCTGAAATGCACGGCTTTTCAATTTATTGTAGTGGAGTACGTGGGTTTGTTAAACTGTGCTACTATAGAGATGTTACGGATTAGTTAGCAGTTTTCTTTATATTAAAGATTCACTGGTTTAAATCAATGTTAATAATAATTTAACAGAAATGATAAACAATATATTGATAATTGCATATGGCATGATTAGTGTTTCATATAATTGTTCTAGTCATCAAAGAATCCTTCATTAAGAAGAAGTACAGCTTTACAATCATATGGAACTCTAGCTGTACAATTTTGAGGATATTTAGGGTACTTTTCAACTGATGGCTTCAACAGGGTGGTCCAAAGGCATGGAGACACCTATATAAATGGGAACACCATTATGTGTGTGGCTTTCAAAATGGCCACTGTGTTGGTGTTAGGGTATCTACTCACCTGCCTCCTTCCTCTATCACTCGATGTCGGAGTCTGTCGCAGTCTCCATCTCCCGTCCATTCTGGTCACGGTCGACGGGTTTCTCTTAGTGTGCATAGCTCCACGTGTGTCTTTTCATGGCTGCGACTTACGCGGTTGCAGCATTGCATCGCGAATGCGCTTCTGCCAAAAGGGCTATTTAAGGTATCTAGATGCCATGGACGCTGCCTGATTATAGGACTCTCTATGTTTCTGGGTGCACTTATTTCTGATTCAGTTTCTCCGTGTATGACCTCTGCCTGAATCCTGACCCTGCCTGTACGTTGCCTACCTTAACCCTTTCTGCTCATTTGCCACCTGCCACGACCTCAGCCTGAATTATGACTACTCTTTCTGTTATTTCTTTGGTACCTCACCATCTGTGGACAACAGGCCCTGGGGCCGCAACCTGGACATATTATCACAGCTAAGGCCTAACCTCCTTGCAGGGGCTCTGGGTGTGTCTTAATCTCTGCACCCTGTTGCTTGCTTGCGCCAAGTCCACTGTGGTTTCAGTTCCTAGCTGCCATCTCCTACTCCTCCCTTTTAGTGTTGGTTCTAATACTGACAGTTGGACACAACCCCACACAGATTTGACCCCTTCCTCTTAACAACATGCCACACATAAAAATCTTTCACTGTGCATTCATTTTAAAACCTATTTGCCAATTTCAAAAATATCAAAGATGCCCTTTGATATTTGGAGCCGAATTCACTATAGTCCGAAGTGAGGTGCGGAGTGCTCGCCTCACTTCGGACTGACTGATCTGCGCTCGCTGATGTCCTGCATGCAGACATCAGCGAGCGCATTAAAGGGATTCCAGTCTCGGCAAGGCAACTCTTTTGCTCTCGCCGAGACCGGAATCCCTTTAATGCGCTCGCTGATGTCCACGTGCAGGACATCAGCGAGCGCAGATCAGTCAGTCTGAGGTGAGACGAACACTCCGCACCTCACATCGGACTATAGTGAATTCGGCTCTTGGTAGCTTGCCAAGAAAAACAAAGGCACTTTTCGACATGAAGGAAGACTGTGCAACTGTTGCTCTGAAGCTAAAACTGAATTTAGACTCCCAGTGAAACAGGGAATGGTGTTTCTGCCAGGAAGGTAGTAGCGCCATCTCTGGAGCAGCAAGAAACACACTCCCGATGCACAAAAAATGACTACATTTTTCTAACTTAAACAGCAGAACATTTTTCATAAATTCTGCTATATTTCACAACATTCCATGTTAATTGTATGAAAAACTTTTTAGTTGTGACAACAGTTTGTATTTCTCTGCAAAATAAACATGCAACATATATCAGATATAAGACTTTCCTATAAGAACAACATTTGTTCAGTAACTCACATTATAACCTCTAAAATCATTGGCTTCTTTTAATATCTTCCCAGGAGCCAGTATCATACCTGCCCATACTCCTTTTCAATAGCTGCTCTCTGCTTGCAGAACGACCTATCAAAAATAAATAATTCATAGTTTAGTATTGCACTCTTTTTTTATTTATTTACTAGAATAATAACTGTATAGGTGTATAGGATATATATATATATATATATATATATATATATAAAGTATTATGAATACATGCAGCGATTTCTGGCTTAGAGACATATGCTATACAAAATAATGATAAATGTTGCAACTAGCAGCATAACTGGAGAGAGGTGCAAAATCTGCATTGGATACCTCCTTCCCCAACAGCCTCACACTCCTCTATTCTACCTTCAGACTGGAAAAACAGTTAATTACCAGAATCATGGTGATGGGGAACTAGCAAAGCGCTGGGTTCAAAAGCTTCAGGAACAGAAGTCAAGCAGAGCAGCCAATAGCCCCACTGAAGGTGCAGAGCCAGATGCAGCTGCAACCACTGCAACTTATATTGATAAGCTCCTAGTTGTAATATTGTAAAAACCACATCTACTGTAGTAAGTTCAGGTGCACTGGATTTCAACCTATTGGTGTAGTAGTCAATTGTTCCCTTATTTTACATAAGTCTCTAATCAAAAGCAGATGGGTCATGTATGCGGTAATATTATTGTAAGATATCCCTGTTAATAGTTGGTCATAAAATAGATAAAATAGTTGGTGGGCTAGAAATGTTTTAAAAGCAATACATATTTTTTCATTTAATCATCCCCAAATCTTCCATTTTAAAATGATCCCTTTTCATCTCTGTTATTTTCAAAAACAAAACTTTATAGAATTTTACAGTTTTTTTGAAGCTTTAAAAATGATATTAAAGTATTATCTTCTGCCTTTCACTATCTCTTGGCTCAAGCAATGATAAGTTCCTCAGGCTACCTTATCTTATAACAAGCAGCAAGCTATGGATACAAATAGTGTGTATCATAGCCATAAAGTGATACAGGACTGTTGTGTTAGTAAAGAAAGCATAGGAAAAAATATTTTAACTATACAGGACTTTGGGTGAAGTACTAAAATCACAAAATGGATTCCATGTACTGTTTGCTCTCTGTGACATGTTACAGCTGATATCTAGGTAAATTAAATACTAAATGTGTCTGAGTAATTTGGCTATTCTAAGTTCTGCTTACCTATACAGAGGCATTCTTTTTGTGCCTTATAGTGTCCCTTCTCTCATTCTGTCCCATTGCTTTCAATAAAATATACTAATACTGATAATAAAATTTGAAAAACTGCCCCAGAGAGCCCAACAGATAAAAGATGGTTGCAACCAGGAAAGAGAAAATCAAAGCTAACATTTGTATAATTACTACATAGGAATAATTGCCATTGCAGTTGGGATAGCAATTTTCTTTTTGTGGTATTACTAGTTCTTTAAAGCTAAAATACGAATTCTTTGGTTAAAAATACTTTTTCACTTATAAGAGAGGCATTAAATCAACATTTAATGAATGAGTCTCTTTAAACAAATGCCATTAATACTGGGGTATACAGTCTATAATATATTCAAACCTGTAAATACAGAGGACAACAATTGCAATGTTAGTTGCAATGTTAGGGATCACTTTGCATGTGCATGCACAGGTTCTTCTACTACTGACTAAGCCAAGGAGTGGTGCAAAAGTGCGAATGAGACTAGGTGAACTGCTCCAAATTCTTCGCCATTTCAGACTGGTAAATTGGGGGAGTTGATGGCAGGGCACCAGTCTTGTGTAAGTCAACTATTCATTCAAAAGTGCTATTAGATGACAACATGACCTTGGGACAGGGTGACATAGAAATGGATGCAATACAATTAGTGGGATATGATGACACTGACATCACTGCCCTTCACTTGTCAAATTTGTCTCACTCCACATGACGTCATCCTACTTCTATCCACCTGACTACACTGTACTACGCATGTGACAATGATCAAACTTTCCGCTTGTTCTACAAGTTTATTCTCCACTTAGTCAATATGGAGAAGTGAATTCATATCTATTTTGGCAATACGACTCGAAATGTAGCGAGGTGAATTTGACAGGCAAATTTGGAATTTAGTCAATTAGGTCCTAAGTGCCAAATGGTGATTGAAACCAGAGAATGGAGGTCCCTGCCCAGTTGAACTTGCAATCAAAATAGAATATAAATCTAAACTGATTTCTGAAATCTAAGTAATTAACATTTTCAGTACTTACTTTGTTATCAGAAACAAAATACATATTATTTTACTTTTGTTGAATCCTTTAAAAGGGATAAACAGTCCCAAAACAAAATTCCTATCTTAGAGCACAGTACTTTTGCAGTGCCGGCTCTGCCATTAGGCAGAGTAGGCAAATGCTAGGGGCGCCCTAGCATTT
>WMED01022811.1:0-11589 GCA_019650415.1 Pipa parva | reverse complement strand
CGGAAGTCTGCGCAGGGTGTCCTGCACACTTCAGTTCAGCGTGCGCCTCATCCTCTGCTGAAGCAGACTTCCGGGAGCCGCACGAGCGCACGATATTGCCGTCTGGCAATATCGTTAAACCCCGGTGTGTGATATTATCGTAAACAATACATATCACACACCCCTATAAGTGGGTATAGAATTCCAGATGTGAGGGGCAGAAAGAGAAAAGGATTTAAGAGTAGAAAGGGCAGTATTGGTGTGTGGCATGCAAAGTTGGTTGCTTTGAGAGGAGCGCAGTTGATGTTGAGGAATATATGGGCATATGAGTGAAGAAATGTAGGGAGGGGCAACGGAGTGAAGTGCCTTAAATCTCAAAAGGAGTACACTGTAAATAGTTTGTTTTCTTATGGTGAGCCAAGGAGCAGAGAGGGATTGGGAGAAAGGCTGTCCCTTCTGGGGAGAGAGGGAGAGAATTCTGGCAGAAGAATTTAGAATAGACTGGAGCAGGGAGAGATAGGAAGCTGGAAGGCCAGATAGAAGAAAATTGCAGTAGTCCAAGCGGGATAGTACGTGAGCATGCAAGAGGGTCTTAGTGGTGCTCTGAGAGAGGAAAGGGCAGATCTTGGCAACGTTGCAAAGGAAAAATCGACAGGTTTTAGCAGTGTAAGAAATCTGTTGTAAAGGTTGCTACATAGAGGAATTTCCCTGTCTGTATGTCCTGTATTTCTTTATTCTTTTAGTGTTTATTGGGCCTTTTGTGAGATTATTACATTATTTATAAATATGGAGGGGGGGGGGGGCAGGTAAAAAATAAATATGTTGAGCCTTCCTCTTAACGATTCCTGGTTAATAAAACATGCAATCTATTTTAAAAAGGAAATCCTTGTTTGAATAAGCACCATATTACTCTAAATGAATATTTACAGAAACTGTACAGTAAATTATTTTTCTGTCTAATTTAACGGGTAACTAAAATCTCCTGCTTGGCTGGTATCCAAAATGCCATCCTAAGCTTAGTTTAAAAAAGTCCTTTAATCTATGATATGGTAAGTGAACTGAAAGCAACCCAAATCTTTCATTTCACACAGAAACAAAGTACTTTGGAATTTCTGGATTGGCATCTATTAGATGCCCTTTTCCTAAATATAAAAACACACATTTGGCACACAGTATGCCCCCTGGTTGTAATTTTATGAAAACTTTTTTCTGTCATTTATTTTAATCGCAAGGGTTTTTTTTTATTGTAAGATTTTGATTTTGCTGAATCATATGTCTTAGCAGTAATGAAATCCAAACAAATCCTTTGTTGATCTAAAGGTGCATCTATGAGGAATTGTCTTCCCTAACATTACAAATCTACTTTATTTCTTATTGACATATTTTGGGTGCATTCTCTTTCTGCTTATTCTGCTTTTAAAATAGGAAAATCATGAAAATATGATTTTATTACCATTGTGAAGCCAGATGGACTGACTGTGGATCTTCTTGGATCTTTACTGACAATCTAGATTGCTTACAAACTACATCATGTTCTAGCCAAAGTATGCCCTCAGCTTGGTATTTCCCATTAAAGGCATTCTCTAGTCTACTGATAGCAAACCTTTTCAGCACCAAATGCCAAAAAGATGACACCACTCACCATTGCCTTCCCCTGAAGTGCAGGCGCTGATGAGTGATGTCATTGCGCCTGCATCAGGGGAGGACAGCGTTCCCAGCGAGGAAGCAAGCGATTGATTCTTCAGTATAGCCTGTGGATCTGACCTGAAAACTGTCAGGTCGGGTCTGCGGCCTGCACTGGAGGAGCGCTCACTCGCTAGGGGGATAGAGGACAGCAGCGGTGGCGATAGTGTGCATGCTCTCTCTGTGCCATAGGTTCGCCATCACTGCTTTACTCCCTATAAAACCTAATTTATTTATCAATAGAGCTGGTACAATGTTTCAGCAGTAGAGTTGTTATTACACTGCTACATTTACAATTTCTCAAAGTGCACCTGTCACTTCAAAACTAATACTAATTTAGGTTGTACTAATGAAATAAACATTTTGTAAATATGTATTAAACAAATGTACCTTTTATACAGTGTTTCTCTCTGTCATTTTCCCTGTCAGCCTGACTTTTCTTTCCTGAGTCGGGTGGGTGGGGCTAAATGGTGATTAACATTACAGCTCCTCCAATCAGATCCCTGCTAGATCGTGATTTAAGGGATCTTGATGGAGAAGCTATCATGTCAATCATCATTTAGCCCCTCCAACTCAACTCGGGAAAGAAAGATCAGGTTGACAGAGAGAAATGCTGTATAAAGGTAAAAAATTTTAATACATATATATTTACAAAATGTTTATTTCATTAGTAGAACCTAAATTATTATTAGTTTTGAGGTGACAGGTACACTTTAATAATTTTCCTGTAATCTTGTATATGAGGTGCAGCAGGTGCAGGGATATACCATTTGTTACTATATAAAAATGTTTATCTTTGTGTTTCATAAGGTTTCAATAAAGTGATGCAGGTAAAACTGCAGAAAAGAGATTTTATTTCCTGTATGCTGCCTATTATGTGTATGCATCACTGCATGCATGACTTCCCCACTTGAGGTAGGATACCCTTTAAATATGTAGAAAGGTCTGCCTCAGATCTACTGTATGTTTTTAAGTTGTCCAACAATCTAATTTATGTTTGCCACAACAATATCCTTTCGTTTCTACATGTTTACTTTGGCTTTTGAAAACAAGAGTATCATCCGCCAACCATCATTTGCAGAAACAGATTGTAATTGTGCGTGATTATTATTGAAATGCTTAGAGCCTGTCATCCTGATTCATTGTTTGGCACCTTATTCCTTGATGTTCTTTTTGAGGAGTTTTTCTAATCTGATGCAACATGTTAGGGTAAATTTTTTTCTAAATAAGGAAGCCTTGATCAGGAAGTGACATCCAGAGATTTTGTATCCAGTACCTTTCACTGTTTAATAGCTTAAAAGCAGGGGTGGGCAAACTATGGCTCGTGGGCTTAATCCGGCCCTCCAGAAGTCTCGGACCGGCCCGCGGGAGGATATTAAAATGGTGGGCGTGGCGCCCCCCCCCCCCCCCCCCCCGACTCTCTGAAGCCATCGGCCCAATGGCTTAAACGTTTGCCCACCTCTGGCTTAAAGAGTATGAAAAGTTTGAATGAAACATTATTTTTATCTGACATGTATACATATAGAAGGCCAACTTAAGCATTAAAATGTAAAATTGATTTTGGGATCAGTAGTACTTGCCTCTTGTTTAAACAGCCCTGCTCCCCCTCTCATTCGTTTCCTGTATAGTGCTGATAAGCCCCCCCCCCAGTGACATCACTATACAGATTGCCAGATTCCCCCTCCCCCTCTACTTAGCTAAAAAGTCTGTTTATAACCCTGAGCATGCACAGATAAAACCTGTCTGACTGACTGCCTGTGCGGTCCAACTGTGAAGAGAGAAGCCAGGGAGAGGGGGGGTCGTGGCTTTAACCCTACACTGCCCTTACACCAGACCTGGGCTTTGTAAGGCTCGCGGGCCACATCCGGCTGCCCTCTAACTTTCTTAATCGCTATATTGCTTGACAATAGGTAAATTGGACTTTCTTTATAGACAGGGTTTCTTGACCTTTAACTAGACAGCCTTCTTGGTAGGACTGTTGGTGAGATCCACAAAGTCTTCTTCTTGACATGGTCCTGGAAGTGGGTCGGGAGACATTCTGTTTGGTCCTACCCCATTCCACCGTAATACCTCCCAGGACAACCTTAAAGTGCACCTGTAACCTCAAAACGCTAATAATAATTTAGGCTGTACTAATGAAATAAGCGTTTTGTAAATATATATGTGTATATATCTTCTCTGTCAGCCTGCCTTTTCTCTCTTGGGTCAGGTGATAATGATTGACATTATAGCTTCTCCAATCAGATCCCTGCTAGATTGTGATTTAAGGGATCTGATTGGAGGAGCTACAATGTCAATCATTTAGTCCTGCCCACCCCACACTCAGGAAAGAAAAGTCAGGCTGACAGGGAAGATGACAGAGAGAAACGCTGTATAAAGGTACATTTCTAAAATACATATATATTTACAAAAACATGTATTTCATTAGTACAACCTAGTATTAGTTTTGAGGTGACAGGTGCACTTTAATGCGCCAGTAATTATTTGGGCACATTTTATAGGATCACCCACTATTCTGACTGATTGATTGTATATCTGGAGAACCTGTCCTGTTCTCTGGGTATACTGAAAGCTTCTAGTTTAATAAAGGGTAACTGACAAGTTCGAGGATGTGTGATGCCTTGGGTGACATGAACTATGGGACAAATGATCACAGTTAAGTTAATGGATTAAAGGAATACTCTGACCAATTTCCTGGAACCTACTTTACTTTGTTGAAAACACAGCAGGCTTTATGTCTAAGTTATATTTATAACTGAAAATATATGCCACTGAATCGATATCTGAAACCCATACCTCCATTACTGCAGCCTAGAGATCCCATAGGTACCAGACTTGCACTAAGCATTTTACTGCAGCGTGGTTATCTGTAATGGGCAATTGCCTAGAACTCCTCCCTGTGTACTCTGCTTGGAGCCGCAATTATATTGATTGGAATTCCCTGTCATGGATGGTTTATATTTCAAAACTCAAAAAAAAGTTGGACATTTTAAACGGAGTAACTCTTGGTGACAAGCAAACTAAATGGGAAAGGTGCAGAAGGGCCATTAATACTAAGTCTTGCAAGTATAATCTTTATTGGTCCAAAATTAGCTTAAATCCAACAATATCGGCCATTGCCATTGGTGTTAAACAGATATGCTTCTATTTGGCTTTCAGTACTTACTGACACCTGCTATTGGCTAAGTGTGTGTTACTCTAAGGCAGTGTTTTTCAACCTTTTCTCTTCAGGGGAACCCTTTGGTGTTGTCAGATTTCTGGCGGAACCCCTACAGAAATATTTTTGGAATGGAAACAGAAATAGTATAACCGCATAGTGCGCATGCATTACAATGTAGTGCATGCGCACTATGTGGTTATACTATTTATTAGAAAAAGAAAGTTTGATGAAGCCGATGTTGGTATTGTCTGACAGTGATCATGACCATATCCCGGTTAACCTGCACGCAGTATGTACACTACATGCTGCGTGCAGGTAGGCAGGTTAACTGGGATATGGTCCCCATCGCTGACCTCAGTATTGCCTGACAGTGATTGGAATCTATATGTAGTGTATGTCATGGAACCTCTGGCTTGTCCTTGAGGAACCCTTGGGTTCCATGGAACCCCGGTTGAAAATCACTGCTCTATGGCACTACAGTTTATATAAATGGATTGCGTGTAGGTAAGTGCCATATTAAATAATGGAAGGGTCTTGCTTGCACTTTAGTGAATTGGACAGCCTGATTTACTAATATTAAAAGGGTCCATAACAACAGAAGGCTGTTCCCTTTCTCCCAGTTAACTAATGAACATTTTTACAAAAGACTTTGAATATTGTTAAATATTCTCTCCTCTGATCATTAAGTGTGTTTAGATAAAAGTTTTCTTTTTTTGTTTGGGTTTATGTTGCATTGATAGCAACGGCCACAGACACAGCCTACAGAAGTATGAATTACCTTTGGAATGATTACACTGAAGGACGTACGAATGCTGTCCTTTCTATTTTGCTTCACTGTCATGTTCCCAAAATGAACAGCACCATTTGTTTCTGTCTGTCATTGCTTCTGATCCTTTAAAGGGACACTTCTGGGAGATAGAATTTATTCTTTGTACAGTTCCAGTGATTGTGACCTGTTCCATCCTCATTACAGCTGTGCAACATTTACTACGAGCTTTCTTGTTGTAGATTTGCATTGAAACGTCTCCTAAAATTGCTTCCAGATTTAGAGCCTCATTGACTCACCTGTTGAATTCACTTCGCTACAGTTCGAGTCACAGTCAAATTAGTTGCAAATTCACTGCTCACTTTTGACTAAGTGGAGAATATGCTTGTTGAACAGGTGTATAGAGGTAATTGCTGTCACTTGCATAGTGTGGCGCAGTCATGCAGATAGAAGTAGGATGAGAAGTCATGTGGATTGAGGTGAATTCTGCAAGTGAAGGGCAGTGACATCAGTCTCATCATATCCCACTAACTGTATTCAGCCATCAAAATGACTTTGCATCACCTTGAACCACATTCACAGATAGTCGTGAAATCATGACTCCATATAGTGACATCAGCCTCAAAGCGTACTACTAACTTTATTAAGTAAATAATATATCCCTTTGTATGTCGCGCCATACTCCAACGCTTTTCGATTAGCTGAATTACAGGTGAATGCGCATGGCTCTTTACGCATCTGTATTGCATGCAAATTCCTGAAGATCGGAAAGTGCCAAATGAATGCAAATTTGGAGCGATATGTGACTGTACAGACTTTGATAAATAACCCCTTCAGTGTTAGCAATTCCTTTGGCGACTTTAAATTCTATTAAAGACTGGTTTGTGGAAAAAAAATGTAAGCAATACCTGTTTGTGTGCCTTTTCTCACAATAGTTACCAATGTGTAAAAATGTTGGCAATTTAAAAAAAAAACAACAACAAACAAATGTAAGTTATTGGCATATTTTTAAAAGAACAGTCAGGCCAAAGAAGAAAAATACATTTTATTATTTAGGCTTATTAACCCCTTTTTGCCAATACAATTTATTATCAATTTTTTTTTTTTGTAAAGTTACATTTCTTACCTATAGAGAAGTGCTATACAGCACTTCTTGTGTTGCATTCCTCAACCTGAAACAGCGCCGGCAACTCTATGGGAGCAGAAAAACACCTATGAGGAGCACATTCCTCGCTCGCCTTGCTCCTACTGAAGCCCCGCATTGGCACTTCCTAGAACTTACAGGAAGAGCGTGCGCGTCATACAGGGAGGATGCATTGATGATGTACATGCTCTCTCTGTCAGGTCTAGGAAGTTATTTATATTTACCTCTATGTTTTTAACCTTTAGCTATGTATGGTAACAGGAGGCTACTTTTATCTAGTGTGGAATATTTAAAGTTCCATTTTAAAGGAGAGCTAGAACTATAAAAAAACTTACCTGATTGTATCCAGCAGCAGTACACTAACTATACGGCGGCACTATTAACTTTCATCTCACGCTCCTATGCCCAGGATTGAGAGATGAAAATTCCTCCCTCTTTATGTGACGTATATCATCAAATAGTACCCGCCTCTTCCTCATGTCAACTAAATGGCTCATAAATTGCATGCCGCTTTGCTTTGACAGACGCAGATTTGCTGCTCCTTATTGACTAAACAGTGGTTTCCCTTGGCAAAGAAGAAAACCGTGTTTTTTCACTCATTGTCAGGCTTAGTCAGTTTATCAGTGGACACTGATGCAAATTTAATCAAGCGAAGTGGGTAATTCCCTTGAATCTGTTTAAAGGAGAAAATGTTGCTCTTATTGTATATTTCATAGATTCATATCAAAATTGGCAGGATTGATTATAGGTTAGGAATTTGGAGCAGAAAGCATTGGCAGTTTCGCCACTTTGCCACCCATGGGGTAAACTGCCAAATTGCATTTGTATGCACATGCAAAGAGATGCGCAAGTCCACAACTGTAGTTATGTGTTGAATTGGTTGTGAATTCACTACATTGTAAAAAATAACATAGCTTTATGAATAAGCGGAGTTGGTGAAGTATCGAATGTATGTGAATTTGGACCTTTAACCCTGCTGTTTTCACTTTGAGGAATTTGTCCCAAAATGTTCAGGAATATTGTAAGGGGTGAAAATGACTAGGCATTTGTCCCCTTTGTTTCTTCTGTAAATGATGTTTTTATTAGCATTAACCAAAACGAAGAGGGACAAATACCTATTGATTTTCACCCCTTACTGTATTACTGAACAGCCTGTATGATTTTTCAAAAGGTAAAATACCTTTAGTTTATTGAACTCTTTAACACAGTCCAGTGGAAAACAAGAAACAGGTAGAGTTTTGTGTGTATAATAAATCAAAAAGATCTGGATTCTTTGTCCAGATGAAACTCATTTCAAACACTGATAAAACTTCAGTTTAAGGGAAATGGTTAGAACAAATATACGCATGGAATGAAAGCTATGTCGGTAAAATGAATAATTTAGGTTTTCAGGACAGACTGGTTTTTTTAAAAGTGATAATATCATGTCAGCCTGTAAAGTAACTTGTCATTGCAGACTGAATGAAATGGATAGTTATCATATGTAGCACCTGTTCATCCAGTGATTATTGAAAAAAAAAAACAAAACTGTATTGTGACTTTTGTTGGCCCTCACATATTTATAACCTATTTACAGATATTTAGCCTGGGGAACAAACTTTATAATGGCTTGGAAAATAGTCTTTCATTTGGACACAGTGGGGTGAGTGTTTTGGACCTTCAGTACTAATAATCTTCTTAAAAGCATATTGACCTAAATGCATCGCTAGAAAGTCATTTCTTTCTTTGTTGATCAGGAGACCTTCAGTGTACACTACACATCAGTGTGCTCTGAAAATCTCCCATGCATAAGACACGATATGAAATCTTTCAGAAGAAGAAGAACATCCCTTTTTAAAAAGAAACGTTTTAATTTTAAAGGGCCTGAGAGACCTGGGGTATATGGTCCCTGTCACTGCTGTAGGTATACCAGCCAGCCCTTCAGTGACATGATATGGGCATTGTAACTGGGGCATTTGCAGTCTACTTGCAGTGTGTTAACACATGGTTTGTCCATCCATGAAGCATCTCCTTAAAAAAAAGATATTTTCCCTTTAAAAATGCAGAAGATGGGAGGGGAGGGGGGGTTCAAATGTTTTAATTAATGATAATGTGTTTGTTTTCTTAACAATAAAAGTAATCATATTTGCCATTTTAATAGATGAAATAAACAGAGAAAATGACCTGTTTCACCCTTTGCTAAATAACTCCTTTCATGTTTTGCACAGAGTTCTGCATTCACTACATTGTTTATGGACTATAATTGTAAGCTAAACTCTCTGTAAAGCATATTTTCCCTGGCCTTCAGAGGTTACACAGCCTTATTGGGCCTGAGCAGCTAGCTGGAATGGAAGCCAATGTTTTTAGAGATGAATATCGGTCGGGGTGAAGTGGGGGGGGGGGGGAATCTGGGCTTGTATAGGAACATTTATGCATAAGAGGCCTCAAGTTGACAGTGATGGAAACCTCAAGTGGGATTATTTTGGCTCTGATTCACTGTCCATAGAGTGATTTTAATACATTCTTTTAAATCAACAAACGAGATGCGAGTCATTTTGAACTAATAGGATGAGAGCGTATGTGGGTGGTGTTAAATATTTCACTATTACATTATCTTAGTTCCAGTAAACTACACATTATATTAATGTGGCTGCAATCAGCTGAGCCAAAAAATATCTTACAGTTTGATTCTACCTTTGCAGTTTAGAAAGCGGATGCTGAAAGTGATTTGTATTAGCGATATCATGTTTTTAGTGGGTCGATAAGAAACAAGTTAGTAAATATTAAAGACTTTCGTCATCAAATGAAAAAAAAAGAAAAGTTTGTACTATCCTTTATCATTAGGGCGTAATATCCCAGGAAAAATGTGATCTTGGTGTTGGGCCTTGCGCTACTGCGTTTTCTTCATTTACCCGCGTTTGACTCCAGATGTATATCAGTCATATACCTAATCCACAACATGCGACTGATGTGATTTCACTGCAACTTAGATGTGATTTGTATATTGGATTGCAACCAAGTATAAATCCAGCTAATTCCTTTGGGACTCCATTCAGATGATGGGAGCGCCGAATTGGCTAGTAGGGAAGGTGCCAGAGTATCAGCATGCTACAGATGAGTTTGTCTTACTTGTAGTGGCAGCCATGTTTTATCTGGTAAGTCAACAAATTCCTGACTAGTCCTATTGCTTCCTATGAAACTTTAGATCATACATATTCATGAAGTGCCCCAGGAAGCCCATTTGCCTGCAAACCAGCAAAGAGACAGTGAGAAGAACAAACCAGCAAAAATCAGTAATTTAACTTTGAAGATTTTTACAAGCGCTGTGCAGGAACCTACCATGTCAAATAGCAATTTTATTTCTGATATTACGGGTTAAATTACAAAAGGCATTGTGTTGATTGAAACCAGTGCAGATTGTATATATATACCTCTATGTCTGGGTGATTAATTCTTTAAAATTCAATGAATTCTAAAAAATACCATGTTTCATTTTGTTCTCGAATTTTTATTTTTTTATTTTTTTTTTAGCAGAAACCACATTTTATTTACATTTTAATTATGTCAATCCTTTTTTATGGCAGGGAATATATACACTGTGTCCATTGGTATATTGCAGGGGTCGGCAAAGTTGTTTGGGGGCAGCGGCGACAACTATCTGGTGAGCCGCTGGAGGAGGGAGGCGTGCTCTCTCCCAACCACATGGCCACCGACGGCCAATCAGAAGAGGTGTTGGCGGTTGTGGGTGGGTCTTGCGCATGGCTTCGGCAGTGTTCTCCGAGCCACAACAAGGCGGCTAAAGAGCCGCAAGTGGCTTGCCAACCACAGTTTGCCGACCACTGGTATATTGCAACATTTCAAAAGATGATACATCTATATTCACCATGGTGCAGAGGTTTAATAATGCTTTCCTCACATGGCTGTATGGAAGACAGATTTAGTCTACAGTACTATGTCAGCATTTCATGCTTATTTTGATAATTATAAGAAGCTACTAGAATCATTTGACATTAATATCAACACACTATAATTTGATACTAACAGTGGAACCACACCAAGAAGAAAGATGTACAGAAAACAAATGTTAAAATTTCGCAGAGTAAAATGGCTCAGCACATGAATTTTGCTCTTACATTATAGAAAAGTGTGTGTTTATTACTGGTAGTTTCATATCAATACTCAGCTCACATCTACTTACTTTAACAAGAATTGGATTAGAGCTGCGTGTTGTTCCGCAAATGTTTAAAAGAAACAAATTCAAGGAGTTTTAGAAAGCAGTAAAACCAAAGAAAATTCAATGACAGTTTTTTCTACCAATGCACACAGAGAACTAATTTAAACAGCCGCTACAGAAGGTAAACAGAACAAAGAAGTCTATAGTTGAAATTAAGTGAGACCCTATGGTGGCTGACTTAATAGCACAGTTACATATGATCAATATAAATCCAACTCACCAATAATTCAATAGAAAACATTTACAGACTATAGTGTTTCCTGCATTTAATGCATGCAGTTCCACTGCTATGTATGCATGTTTTTTTTTCTATATATCAAAAAAGTGTTTTTGTTTTGTTTTTTTTGTAGCAAGTCATTCCCAAAGCTGTCCTTACTTAACCAAAGCAAATATAGGGGGTAATTCAGCATAGTCCGATCTTACCCTCCGATCTTTCACCTCTGTTCGCACAGACTGTTATGCGCTCGCTGATGTTCGCATGCAGCACATCAGCGAGCGCATAACAGTTTGTTCGAACAGAGGCGAAGTATCAGCGAGGGTAAGTTCGGACTATGCTGAATTACCCCCATAGTGTGCACTGGGACAAAAACATTGTAGCGTTAGTAGAAAGTTATTGGTGATATTAAAGCAGTGCTGAATTCAAA
>WMED01022810.1:0-11589 GCA_019650415.1 Pipa parva | reverse complement strand
GCGCAGTCGCCCGAACTGTTCGCACTACTTCGGACAATGGTGAATTCCCCCCTTAGTCTTAGTCTGTCTGTATGGGATTTTAGGCATCTGTATCTTCTATCAGATAGGAGAAGGTAGTAAAGTCCATGGTTTGGGTGTTGCTCATCAACGATGATGCTTCTCACTCTGGACAGGCATCAACTAGCATAAATATTTTCAATGGATGGAAGTTGAACACCGATGGTACGTTGGGCTAACTTAACCACCCTGTGAAGGGTATTCCTGTCTGAGGCGTTGCAGTTACCAAACCAAGCAATAATACAGTACGATAGTATACTTTCTATAGAGCACCTGTAGAAGTAGACTAAAATCCTTGGCCCATTTGTTAGCAGGGAGAGAATTTGGTGAATGTGTCTTTATTCTCCACAACACTGACTGAAGAGCTGAGGTTAGATAAGGTGGAGAAGTGGCTGGGGAAGAGCTGTCATTAAGACTGTTAGCTTTTGAAGGAAGTCTGAGATCAAATGTCTCTCCTTCCTTGGTTGTACTGACATGAACTACTTTTATCTGCAATAATAAGATTTCATGCTCTTTATTAATAGTATTCTGAGACTACTTTCTATGCACCCTACACAATTCATGCTTATTCTCAATAATTCCATTTCTTAAAAGCTAATTGTTATAATCACATACCCATCACAATTTTCTATCATATTCAGCACTTTTTCCCTGTCCTTCTCAAGTTATTCAACCATTGTTATAAAAAATGCCTCATTTTCTCATGTTACTGTCTAGCTAGAAGATGAGTAGCATTTGCCATTAGCAGAGCTCTGCCTTGAACAGCAGAATGATTTGTGCCAATTGTTTAACATGCAAAAGGGGTTAGAACAATGTGGAGGAGGAGAAGGAGGAGAGCTTAACTTTATATTTTTTCTTGACTTGTGTCATCCAGTCCCATCTTTTTGCATACATAAATCTAAGCATCTGAAAGCCAATGCTAAAAACTATACAGTTAAATTGTGAAAGTGCCTTGTATGAATATACTGTATAATATCTGCATCCTTCTAGAATGACAAAAGACTATCCAGAGTTTGTACATGTTGTTGAAATATTTTATGTATTTATATTACTTTAAAGAAAGAAATATATCATCCCACACCTTATTAAAGCAAGCCAGAAACTATTATTAGAGAAATGTGGGCGCTAGTATATGCGTGTCCCACTCCACCAGCACTATAGCAGATTTTGTCTTAAATAGTAGCAAAATAATTTCCAAAAAATGACCAAAACATGATCAATTTTTACAACTGTAGCATTGGTGCTTCAAATGTGCCCCTTAAAGTAAAAGGTGGTAAGCAGTCTTGCCATGCAAAAATAAAAATATATTTCAAATATTAGGTACACAGTGATGCCCAAGTGAAGGGAAGGGATTTTATTTTCCCATGATTCTCATGGATTAAAGAAGAAAAAGTCTCTATAGCTGTATATTTCTTAGATTAATGTTAAAATTCTATTCATAGAAAGGACTGATTAAAGGAGTGACTTTGTTAGCATTTTGTCACACTTTGTTCCCTAATAAAGTCACCTACATTCTATGCAACATTTCTCTTAGGTCATGTTGTCGCTTGGTCACTATGGTTTTTTTTTCATTTGATTGTACCATCACTTAAAGCTAAACAAGAACCCTTCCACCAGCCAACTTCTTCACCACTTTAAGCTAACTAACTCAAACTGACAAATTTGGTGCAATATGCCTTGGCAAATTCACCACTTGATGTGAACAGGTGTATTAACAATTGTCATAAACTGTCAAATTGGTTGTGAATTCACCATATTGCATAGATTGATTAATAAGTTGAGCTTGAGAAGTGTCAAATTGAGGTGAATTAACACCTCCACGTGATTGGTTAGACTTTGATGAATAACCTCCTTAAACATAAATTCTCAGAACTGCTGTTCAAAAACTGAGATGTATGTTGTGTCATCTGCATTATGATGGTATTCGGTGTTAACGTTATGGCAAATATTATGAATTCTGCTATAGCAGATAAGGTCATCACTTACCTGCTGTAACCCAACAAATTGGGTTATATTACAAATATTACACAAATGCAGAATAAATTGCAACAATTACAGATCCATAGGAGCAAACTGCAGAGCCAAGCTTACCCCTCTCCTATAAATCTAATTTGCTATTGCCAGAAAAATGTAAGGGGATATGTCAATCAATGCATATTATTGTTTATTTGTAGTTACATATTTACCCGATCGATCTATCTATCTATCTGTATCTATCTATCTATCTATCTGTATCTATCTATCTGTATCTATCTATCTATCTATCTATCTATCTATCTATCTATCTATCTATCTATCTATCTATCTGTATCTATCTATCTATCTATCTATCTATCCCTATCTGTATCTATTTATCTATCTGTATCTATCTATCTGTATCTATCTGTATCTATCTATCTATCTATCTATCTATCTATCTATCTATCTATCTGTATCTATCTATCTGTATCTATCTATCTATCTATCTATCTATCTATCTATCTATCTATCTATCTATCTATCTATCTATCTATCTATCTGTATCTATCTATCTGTATCTATCTATCTATCTATCTATCTATCTATCTATCTATCTATCTATCTATCTATCTATCTATCTATCTATATATATATATATCATTTCTTGGAGACAGAATAAAATAAGCATGAATCAGGGCTGATTATTATCAAGGTCAAGTGGGGGTTGTTGACCTGGCTCTTGGTCATATAGATAGATATGACCGCATCACGTGATCCACGATTTACCAGTAGCTATCAATACAGTACTACTGGTAAATTACAGACAAATCTGAAGATTTCCTGGGGGTGAGAGAAGGGTAGACTGGAAATATTTTAATAATTTTGGCACTGACATGAATACCTTATTTTTTTATGTTTCTAACTCCAGAAGCCATCTTATAGTTTTTATTTTCTTCCACATAATACTTAGAAGCAAAATCATCTTTAACTTCAAATGCGAGCAAGAGAGACTGCCAAACAGCCTGGCACATCAGCTTGTCCTTTCTATTGTGCGCATATAAGAAAATGTTCTTATTTAAAAAAAGGAAATGTTCCAAAAATATGTTACAAAATGACAGGAAGATAAAATATTTTTTCAAGATACAAAAAAAAAACAACTTTACATTTACAATCTCATAAGCTCTGGAAATGTTTTAAGTGTGTCTATTTTTAAACCCCTGCGCAAAAAGCTGTCACTGTCTAGAGATAAAGATAAAATTGGAAATATTTTAGTGTTTATCCCACTTGTAATCTACATATGCCATGAATTCTCAACCCAATTTTCTAGGTCACAGGTCTTTGTTTAGATTAAAGGTCAAATCATTCAGAATCTTCTAATTACTCTTTATGAGGCGCAATTTAAATACCACCAAAGGAACTTTAATACAAATGATGGGAAGAGATCATTTTAATGAGTAGCAATGGTGATTATTATGATACAGTGTATGCAAAGCAGATGTAATGATGCATTATAAATGGTTAGGAAGATTTAATCAGTGCTGGAAAAATATAATGAAATGGTTGTTTAAACACTGTAAAATGAATGGTATAATAATTATATCCAATTGAAAAAGGTATAGAACATATGAAGCAAGCTATATATGATTAGTGTTTATGTCTGGCCATCTGGCCTGATTTAGGTTTTATTTCATTGACATTTGAAAATGTTCTAATTCATTGAAATGATCCGATGTCATTTATACACAGGTAATGCAGTTTTTAATTGAATCTATCCTTATACTACATCTAAACTGAAATGTCCCTGTCTCCAAATATTAATGTTGTTACAGCTAAAATAGAATTA
Source organism: Pipa parva (assembly GCA_019650415.1). Classification (NCBI taxonomy): domain Eukaryota; kingdom Metazoa; phylum Chordata; class Amphibia; order Anura; family Pipidae; genus Pipa; species Pipa parva. Next base: position 7,730 of record WMED01022810.1, on the reverse strand, counting down.
ATTTCCTCATTCTACAACTCCCATTGTTCTGCTTCTGTTTCCCTCCTCTGTTGGTAGAAGTTGCCAATGGACTATAAATTAGTGAGAAATACTACATCTATTTGCATTATTTAACATACCAAGTTATGACATTTAAAGGTGTAGCCTTTGCGGCAGGCACTTTCCAGATCACGGCTTTCAGGTTACCCCCCCCCCCCCACTGGTGGCAGCTGTAATAGACTCGTGGTGGAACACTGGCGGAGACTTGGATCAACGGAACTGTAATGTAGAGAGCTCCTAGTAGTGCAGCATAACAGGACAGTTACTTACAGCAATCCTGGGAACATGCTGAACTGTAACACACAGCATTCTGTAGAATTAGCTAGACATGGAATAGAGCACAAGCTTCTAGGGAGCAGCCAAGGGACAGAAGATCCTCTCATGGGACCTGGAAGGGCAGACACTACAAACACACTGGTGCTGTACTAACCAGAAGCCAAAGTTGCAACTTTAGCTGTGAATCGACTCACTGAAGACTTGCAAATATTCCTAAAGACTGAGCAGAAGAGCTGACACTCAGAAGCAGAACCTTTTACCTGAAGACAATTGGAGCTGATCCCTTTATGGCATACTTGTAACAGGCTGAAACACTTGAAGCAAAGAGAGTTAGCATAGATGTAGCTGAAAGATAGTTTCCAAAATGCCAGGCACACAATCCACATCTTAGATAAACAACCGATGATCGAGCACTGCTGAAAACAGTGCTCTGCCTTTTGAATTTTGTGCCACTGATGTCATCTGTGATAGCAGAGGCTCCAGATTGGCTAATCCAACCTGGAAGCTCTGGGGAGCAGAGTCTCCTCAGTGCTTGCCAGCATTAATCCGGCAAATACACAAGCGGTGTGCAATAAGTGCAAGCACCGCTCATGACAAAAACAAAACAAAAAAACCCATATAGAGAATTTTAGGATATGCACTGAAGCAAATGCTACAAGCAGAATAAGATATAACTTATTTCATTTAGACTGCTGGTTTTATATGCACCGTATATATATCCCATGTATAAAAACAAGCCGTGCCATGTAAACCTATGGGACTTACCTTGTTCTGGCCACACTAGCGTATGATGCTCATATGCAGTGTATGGAACACTTCACGTCACATTTTTGCCAGCGTATATACGCTGCTTATGAAATAGGAGGAGCCACAAACGCCGAAGGAACGTTCAGGAAAGTGCCTCTAGAATGTACAATGGCCTGAATTTGCTGGTGTATTATTGGGAGGCACTTTCCTAAAATATGTTAGCAAAATTACGTTAGTGTGAACCTAGCCTAATAATAATTAAAGACCTGGCAAAAACAGAATTATGATCATAAAACCTGCAGATAAAGAATGTGCAGTAGCAACTCTGAATACAATAAAATATAAAAAAGTAGCATATACCTGTTATACTGCGCTTAATGCCAAGAACTTTAGAAAACTCCTACCAGTCAATACACCGCATAAAGAAAATAAATTGCTTACACATTTTCTGAAGGGCATAGAACAGGGACTGTGGCACCTTATACCTATAAATCCAAGAACAGGAATGCTTTCCAAAATATATAAATCATGCAGACCTGAAAGATTTATTATTACACTGTCTTTTAGACTGAAGACATGCTTAATGAAGAACTACCTGTATTACTGAGCACTTCTCTCATGTCTGTATTATAATTGTACTGTTGAATTGTTCAGCAATGCATAACCTATTGGTGTTTATAAATAAAAATATATACATAAATACATCAGCTGGTAAATAATATAATATAAATATAAATTAAACCAGTGCCAAAAGCTTCTTTCAAAACAACACAGACTTTCCTCTAGGCATGTACATAGCCCTGAAATGATTTGCAAATCTATGTAATTTACACTCTCATGTAATAATCTTTGCTTTAACCAAAAAGATATACCTTTAAAATTGCTATGGAAATTCAGATTAAACCCATTGCTGAGCTAGAAGAGAAATTCCAATCAACCAAATGCTCAAAGCCTTACAAATACCTATGATTTAATAATGATCTCTTTAATATATGGGCAGAAGGAGAATGTAAGCTCACGCAATGCATTGAAAAATTTAATTTTAGTCACCTCTATAAACATCCTACTTTTCCATTCTAGTTGATGGGGTAATCATCAACCCTATAATCTCTGTACGTTGTCTTGAAATGACTTTTGTCTCTGCTCTTATCTTCTCTAAACACCACTGCTAAAACCTGTTGATTTTTCTTGCACAACATTGCCAAGATCTGCCTCTTTCTCTCTCACTCCACTGCTAACACCCCCATGCATGCTTTCATCCTTTCCCATTTGGACTACTGCAATGCTTTTCTATCTGGCTTTCCAGCTTCCCACCTCTCTTTGTATTACTGAATTGTACAGAGCTGTATAAATTTGTAGCACTTTATAAATAAAATTTTACCTACATACAAATGAAACTCAGACAGATGTAGTTATCTGCATAATTCCAACTTTTACCACTCCAATATAAAAAGCCCATGATCACATGATCTGTTCTTACACAGGAGACCACAAATGCACACACTAAAAATCTTGTCAAAGCTTTTAAAGAGAAAGAGTACCTACTGAGGACAATTTATAAGAAAATAAAATCAGTATGTAATATTCCACATGAATAATGTAAACTCCAGCCTGATTTCAATGCCCTTCCACCTCTTGTAAACTCTTACTTATCACTATCACTATTGAGGACACTTGATTACTTTGAATTCTACAAGTTTGTCAGACTTTGTAGAATTTCTCTCCCTTAAAACACATATTGCTTGAGATTTGTGAAATGTACACATTCTGTATGAGTATAACAGCTGAGAACTGTGCCACAGTTTATAGGAACAATTCCTCTGGGATCTCCAAGAACATTACTGTTAATCCTTGTTTGTGGAATGTTAAGCATGAAACTTAAGATCAGATTTCTTGTCTCCCAAATGCATTAGGGGTGATAAAATTTTCAATATGACCCTTTTCATTGTTATTATTTCTTTCCTTTTTAATTATTGGTGAAATTCATTCTGTAATATGTGAGAAGCAGCTGTAGAAGGAAAGGTCTAGCAGTTATTTAACACTTGCAAACCTCCACATCTGCTAAAAATAAAGCAGATTACATTAACTTCTTATTGTGGTGAAATATTTGATACATACATGAAAACACTAACTGTGCATGACTCAAAATCATATTGACCATGTAATGATTTTCTCACTGTGCTTGCTTTTGCAGTTGTGATACTCTTTATGGATACTTTTGGTTCCACCAGCACTAAGATTTCTCTTTGGACTTTCAAGGAATCTAAAGTAGCTGTTCTAGCCGGTGTTTCAAATGTTCAAATTATAGCAAAGAATGCAACTTTCTTACTTATCAAGCTGCTCTACTCTTGGAGACCATCTAGACCAGTGGTGGGCAAACAACGGCCAATGAAAATCTTTGGCCTGGCCCTTCTGCCAACATTGGGTAATAGGGCTGGGCTGTGGGGTAGGCAGCCATGCTCGTCCCCCTCCTCCCTGTCCTGGCTCCATCTGATCTAGCACATAGCCTTAGTGCTACAGCGTTCCTCTCACAGAAAGTTGACTTTCAACATCCTGTGAGAGAGAAATGCTGTAGAGCTAAGGCTAAGTGCAAGATCAGACGGAGCTGGGACAGGGAAGAGATAGGGACAGGGAGAAGGAGGGGAGAGAGCACCAAGATCATGCCCCCTTCTTCAGAAGGTAGGGAGTAGGAAGGAGGGGGCATGCTCTATGGCATATATTATATATCGGGGTGGGCAATCAATTTTCCCATGGGGTCACATGTGAAATTGGAAAGTATATTAGTCTGGCCCTCTAAAACCATTCAATTTCTCATGTGTCCCCATGGGAAAATTAATTATCCACCCCTGATCTAGACACCCAACCTCCATAGTGCACAGTCCAATTGGACTACATGATTACAGAGGTCATTCTTATTACTGTTTACACTTATTAGTGTACTCCCACAAAGTATAATTTTACATTTTGTACCATCAAGTATGAAAATCTTCAAAAAGGAAACTGTAGGGAATAATTATAAATAACAGAGAGAGACATATATAATATAAAATATACATACTATATTCTTTATTTTCATATACAGAATTAACAAGACATTGTTAAAAGTTCAAGATTGTTAATGTATGGTCAGTACTTAATAAGGTTTCATGTATGTGTGGGTAGCTGAGTGAAGGGTTCAGAAGATATTTTAGGAATAAGTGGTAAATGTTGAACAGGTTTTGTAATAAATCTTGACTTCTGATTTAAAATTTCCTTTGCCTTTTGGGTTCATGAATGGCCACGATAATTTCAAATTGAAGTAGAAAAAAATACATTAGCAAGTGGCAAAGTTTCACAGTAACATTTTGAAGACATTGTATTGGCAAATAAAAATAACTCACAATGACAGATCCATTTTCACACCTAATATAATGTAGCCCCATGGTATGTAATGGTCACTTTGTAGAACTCATTAGAGCTTATTTTTAACATCAATATATAGTTTGTCATTTTGATTTGCACTGTAAAATTTGTTGTGATTTAACTGTTCTGATGTACTTTTTAAATTTTCTTTCCATTCTAGTTTGCCCTTATACATAATTTTTTCTTTAATTAACATAAAGCATGACTTAAATTATGTTGAAACTATTAAAAAAAAAACCATCCTTCTGTTAACACAACTAAACTATTACTCTACTCTTTTTAGGGAAATCCATGCAAAAATAAGAAAAAAGTTGAATGCCATATTAAATACTTTTGCATGGTTTCTAAAAATATTAATTGATGTCAGTGTATTAGTAGTGAGGTGGATGCATGTGATTACCTTCCTTCCTTCACTTGATCTCCTATAAAACTACCCACAAAGACATGGGCATCTGTGTTTTGGCTATAGTTTATTTAATATACATCACCAGGAAATCATTATCTAATGTATCTTGACTAAAATATATCCCTTGAAATATCCATATTCCTTATCTTCAGTTCCAGATGATAATCGTGATATTGAATTTAGCGGTGAAGTCAGAATTGTAAAAAATTTATAAAGTAGTTGTTACTTTATTACTATGAAGTGGTTAAATAGCTGTTTATCCATGCTTTTTAAAGAAAGTCCAAGTCAGACTTTTGTTTTGAACTCTTTTTAAATGTTGTATTCAATTTACTTTTTTATTTAAGTCACTGTCAAAATTTCTAATAATATCTGGCTTGTGATATGTGATTATACACAGAGCTGAATTTCTGATGGCTCAACATGGCTTTAGGTCACATGAGGCGGCAGTTGCGTAACAACTTATTTCAATAAGAAAATATTTTTTTGCAATCCTTTATAGATCAGGGAAATTGAAAAAGTGAGTTGTGACAAAATCAGCTTTCCTTCTCTTACAGAATCTGCTCTGCGACATTCATACCCGGGGCTACAGTAAAATCATGGGATTAACCAAATAATTCAATACAAAGTAATCTAAACTTCCAAGAACACTGTGATGCCAATTTGTAATATATTGTATGTCGCAGTGCAATTATTTAGTCACATATCCTGGGTCATGGTGATGGCATTTTGGAAATGTATTCTTCTGCAGACAGCCTATCTGCCAGTTAATCCAAGCAATTAAACTTTCTTATCCACAGATTTACACTTTGCTTTCACAGCTCCTGTGTTAACTGTAAACTTTTCTCAGACTGAGCTGGTATCAAGTTTTCTACAGCAAATTAGAATGAAACATGATATTAGAAGCTGTCGGTCACTACTTTGTAAAAGGAAGAATTCATTATCTTGCTATACACAGAGGACAACTGTTCTGCTGCTGAGACAGATTAGTGAGAGATGGATGCATACACATAAAATTCAGCACTTGCTAGAATAAAGTTTATGAATCCACATGCACTATAAACTGTTCCCTAGTCAATAGCATGTACCTTCAATAACCTCAGGATCCTGTTAGATAGCCTAACTATCTATATATATTAATGTTGGGAATAAGGGTTTTCGAGCAATGAAGCCTTAAACATCCTGATTTAGGCAAGAAATATCTTTGTTCATTGCCCTTTTTATAACATACTAAATTTCTCTTTATTTATTAAATTACATTTATTTATTTATCTGTCAATGGATCAGGTTGTATGCTTTAAGGTGCCCTAATGATGCTGGAAGAGGGAAGACATGACAGAATAGCCACTATTTCCTGCTCTTAGGTATATGATAGTTATTTGAGAGATCAAATGGGAAATTTTATTTGAAGTGTTACTTCTAATATTCTCTACCAGAGTGTCACAACAAGGAAGTAGTAGAAATCTGAAGAGGTCAGTCTTTTTAGTACCCACTACAAATTCTACTACAAAGACTGAGGGAGCACACAATATTTTCAGTATTTGGTCAGGTCAGTTGCTCGTCCAGTATCATGTGATAGTAGCTCATACAACAATCCCTTTAATGTAGAGTCCCACCTAAATAATCTGGAGACCTTCCCCCATATAAGAAGCAATAGCAAAATATAGTTTAGCCTTTTAAAACAATGCACTTTTCAGGAGACTCTTCCCACTGAATATACAACTAAGCAAGGGGAGGGGGGGGGGGGGGGTCAATATTAGAGAAATTAGAAGAGGTAACAGATAGGAGCCTGAAAAAGAATTAAAAACTGCACACACAAGCATATAAGGTGTTTAACCTTTTTTCACTCTGACATAAGTACAAGATACAGAACAATGTTTCAGGTGGGGATAATACCTCCCATTGTCATTTTGCCTGGGAGTATTTAACCACCATTAGTGTTGATCGAGACTATCGCATTTCGATGAAATCGGCACAATTTTTTATGTAATCTGTGTTCCTCGATGACTCGATGATTTCCGGAAATAATCGTGAAGGAAATCGTCATCAAGTGCTGGCGGAGAGAGAGAGAGATAAGCTTACCTTGTAATGACTGGCTGTTCATAGTAGGAAACACAGATCTGATCCCTCCCCTGTTTAAAGAGATGGCTGTTTGTCAGTGTGCAGTTAAACACAGTGATTCAGACATGGAAGGCTGCAGCTTCACTACGGCTGGCCTCAGAGTATTCCTGTGCTGGAGCAACGGCAAGGAACATTATGGTCGCTACACCCAGGGCGAGATAACAGATACACATAAATATTGATTGAGGAGATGCCGATTCACCAACGATACCAGCCAAGGGGGTCCTGTTGTTACAGTGGTAATTTGGGGTGATTTCTTTCCCTCCCCTCGACAGCATCCACAGGGTCCCTTGTGCTCCCCGTCTCAGTGCTGTACAGGTGTTAAATCCCTCCCCCCGACAGCATCCACAGGGTCACTTGTGCTCCCCGTCTCAGTGCTGTACAGGTGTTAAATCCCTCCTGACAGCATCCACTGGGTCCCTTGTGCTGTCTGTCTCAGTGCTGTACAGGAGTTATTTATGTGTATCTGTTATTTCGCCCTGGGTGTAGCGACCATAATGTTCCTTGCCATTGCTCCAGCAAAGGAATACTCTGAGGCCAGCCGTAGTGAAGCTGCAGCCTTCCATGTCTGAATCACTGTGTTTAACTGCACACTGACAAACAGCCATCTCTTTAAAAAGGGGAGGGATCAGATCTGTGTTTCCTGCTACGAATAGCCAGTCATTACAAGGTAAGCTTATCTCTCTCTCTAATACCCGGTATATCGGGAGAGATATACTGGACCCGGTGTCACTAAAATAGG
>WMED01022809.1:0-11589 GCA_019650415.1 Pipa parva | reverse complement strand
TTTTTTTTTTTTTGCTATTAACTCACATGAGTTTGCAAACGCATTGCTTTTATATGCTGTGTGATCACAACTGCTAAATTCTTATTGAAACTAATCTAGTCACATAAAATACGCCGCATTCCATATGCTCAAAGAAATAGCGCAGGTAGCGTTCTAGCGCAATACACTTTAAATAGAACGCTAATGTGAATGCTTTTCTTCAATTAGCATTGTTCTCTATGGAAATTCTCTGGCATCTATTCTGAGCTGGAGATTTTTTTTTATTAAATACGCTGCGCACAATACACTAGTGTGAACCTAGCCTTACATAACTGCCATGCCAATCCAAATTTTGATTTGATTTAAAGAATCTGGAAAACCAAGGAAACCTAGATTCATTGCATGAACAAAAGAAGAAGCATATCCCTCAACCCCTTTTTGACTATATGTTCTGAAGACCACAGGGCTGGATTACCCATTAAGACAAAAACAAACAAACAAACAAAACAAAAAAATACCAGATAATTAAGACCCTTAGCCCTGAAACGCAGCACTGACAATTCTTTTCTCTTTATTTTCTAAAAGGAGAACTAAAGTGTTGGTTATTCTAGGAGTGATTCTACATATTAGTTTACTTATTGATGCTGCTCTTTTTTCTAGCTCCTCTAACTGCTTCCTGGATTATTTATTTTCATTTCTACTACTTCTAGTTTAAAAATCCCCTTCTTGTTGATTTCTCCTCTTCAACGTTGATGATGTGAGCAAGTACTGAAGCAGTTTTAGGTCACATTACTCCTTGCATTTGCTTGGATATAAAAAAAAGGAGGTGGAAGTGAAAGGGAATCATGACACTGGAAGATGGAAATAAAAAAGATCAATAATCCAAGATGCAAGAGACAAAAAAGGAGAAAAAAAGAACAGCATCTGTATATTAGCACCTCACATGTACAATCACCCCTTGTATAATGGACATTTTAGTTCTTCTTTAATAACCTGTTTAGATTAGTGCCTTAAATCCTTTCCTAACAGTTCACCCTTTATTTTTGAATATTTAGAAAGGGATATTACCATTGGTATAAAGGACAATAACACAAAAAGTTAAAAATGTCTCAAATGCATTTAGAGTTGCTACATATTCAATTGGTGCTTTTCAAAATTCTAAATTAATACAAAGCATGATATTTAGCTTTAAAATGTACCCTTCTGGGATATTTCACGAACATGTACTTTCTAAAGCTCAACGGAAATCAATGGAAATGGGTGGGGAAACACAAACAACATCTATCAGTGAAAATAAAAACAGGAAGAAAGTAATACAATCCATAAATTCATCATTAAAGATACCATTTATGGTGCCCTACTAATTCAAATAGAATTTTTTGTTACTGGTCCTATAAGTAGGTAGGCCCCAACAGGTTATTTGCCTTTCTCATTGCAATTGGCAGAACCAGCCTTGTACGTCAATGAATACATCAAGGGATTTATAAGCCATAATATTTCTTGGTCCTTCCTTTATGGTCTTGGCCTAAACCAGACAGTTCATTCTCTAGAACAACTGGCCCACCAAATATATATGTAACACCCGAAAATGTATTTGTATGTATTTCACATAAGCAATAAATAGATATGGAAAGCATAGTGAGAACAAGTCAAATGTTAAGGAAATATAATATGGGATCTTTTTCCCTGTTGTATGACCTTGAGCTGGAAGGCCAAAGAAGCATCCTTTAGATATTTTCTCATACATTCTTGCTTTGCAATCCCTTTGGAAAAATATCTCTAGGGAATCTTTAATTGTCCAAGAAAAATATGTTTTCTTTTACAGCTCCAACTAGATACCTTTTCTTGGCTTTAGAACAAAATGAACTGGAAAAAATATTCATGGGGGTATAGTCATACCTGTTACAATCATTACATTGAAAACAAGGAAACTTTGCATTAAATGGCTCTGGATTATTTTTTCCCTGAATATACTATTTTACTTTATTGCAAGAAAAAGTCAGTAAACCCTTTGTAATTCCACCTGTTTATGTGTAATTAGTTTAGTTAGCTTGTGTTTAGCTATCTTGCTGTGACTTTGATAACAAACAGACCACATTTTATGAATAATTAATGTAGAAATCCAGCTTAATTTTGAAGCATTCACTTTTTTCAATTGTACATTGTCACATGAATCAAGTTGATCTTTAAGGATTCCGTGGGAAAAAAAAATAAGATAAAAAAATGTAAAATATTCCATAATCATATAATAAAAGGGATCATACATTGGTAAATACAAAGGTTAACGCATATCTAGATACCAAAAAAAACAATACAAGAACATATAATTCAACAGCTAGACCTAACAAATGACCAAGAACTTCATAAAGATCCTACACCTGGAACTGCAACATTTATTACCCACAAATTACAGTAAAGCAAAAATTTATACTAATTCCCAATATTCAAAACCAGCCAGCCCAGGAATAAATAATACAATACAACATATTATAAATTACAGGTATGGACATACTTATTGAATAATAATATGGGCTGGTCAAAATACCCTGTCAGTATCACAAAAAGTTTCATCCAAGACAACACAGAATTTAGTAACAACTTGATTACAGAACTCACATTTTATTAGTCAACACAAATATGGCCTTAATTTACAACACTACCCCACATTTAAGTGTACTGGTCACCTCAAAACTCTAATACTAATTTAGGTTCTACAAATGAAATAAACATTTTTTTAAACATCTATGTAATTTTTATGCAAAAAATGATAACACCCAATCAGATCCCTGCTAGATCGTGATTTAAGGGATCTGAGTGGAGGAGATATAATGTCAGTCATCATTTAGCCCCGCCCAACCCAATTCAGGAAAGAAAATTCAGGCTGACAGGTAAGATGACAGAGAGTAACGCTGTATAAAGGTACATTTTTTTTTTATACATATATATTTACAAAAATGTTTATTTCATCAGTAGAACCTAAATCAGTATTCGTTTTCAGGTGACAGGTGCACTTTAAGATAATAATGTCTGTATGCAAACTATGGATTCCCTCACCCTGCACTACTAAGCATATGCATAGCCTGGATATACATATCCAAAGACACTAGTGGAGAACTGTCCTGTGCATTATAAAGGATATCAAAATTTGCTGTATTTTCTGTACAATTAAAATATGTCATAAGCGATATTATTAATTAGTAATCACCTAGTATAGCTTGTCATTTAAAAGGTTAAAATTACCCATATAACATCAAAGCCAAGTCTGACCTTGCTTTTAATTTTAACTTACATAAAGTATAGAAAAGTGACTGGATTTTAATTTAAATAGGCGTTAGCATAAAAAATGTACATGTATACATTAAGTATACTAATTCATCATACTGAGAAATACATTATAATTTTTTTTCATTTAAATATTGTTGTACATTTTGTTTGAAGGGCTGCTTCACCCATTTCATTAATTTCTTTTATCTAAATTTCAGTTAAAACTAACTGGACTCATGCTGACTAGGCCGGTGTTTGCCTAAACAATATGTCTGCAATCAGATCGAGTAACACAAAAAAAAAAAGAAAACAACCTGTCATAAAATAAAGGTTATTTTTTATAATTTACAGGAAAAATAAATGGTAAGTAAAATCAAAACAAATGTGAAAGTTTTCATATTCTGATGTGACTAGTCTTTTTAAAATACAAGCACTCTGGTTACTTGTGCGGATTATTACTCTACTTTCCATTATCCACCATTTCCATGAAATACAGCATGCTTTCTACAACCTATAAGAAAACAGTGTGCAAATGTCTTCTCAGTGTAGTTTGCTCTGTGAGCAAGGGTGACTAGACCTGGGAATGAGGTTTAACCCAGATTCTTTGGGTTTGCTAAGCAAATAACAGAGTGCTGTGGAAACCCTTAATATCTCCAAGCCTAGGTCTGTGATATATAGCTCCATTATTTCTTTAAATTTTCCTCCATTATCAGCCCAATGTAAAGCCCCACCCAAGTGTGATACAAAAGTCATCATTAGGTCCACAACCAACCATCCAAAGCAAAAGGGAATTCCAGCCCATTGTGACTATTAGGGCCTGCAGGTATGAGTGGGACTACACAATACTTGTGCTAATAACAAGTGTAAATCTTTAGTAGTACTGTCTAAAAATCAAAAGGACGGACAATATTTAGAAGGCAAATGTACCTCTTGGAGATGTGGCTCTTTTTTTTTTGCTGACAAGTTTAAATGTTTATCCAATAGGCTATAGTTTTTTTCTGTCTCCTTGTCAAATTTCTTTTTTTCTTCCTGTTTGAATGAAATTAAAAAATATATTAGAGAGAAGCATCAGTAGATACTTTGCCAGTAACACACAGACAAACAAAAAGAAAGTTTTAAAAAAGGCTTTTTGGCTGAAGACATGAATATTCTGAAAATGGATCAAACTAACCTGTCATCAGGGGCTAAACAAATAAACAAAAGCAGTGCATAGGTGGATTTTCATTCAAATTTTTTAAAAGGGACAAACTTTGCTGAGGTCTACTGACCCACTGCAACCAATCAGGAGCTGCCTTTTATCTAGCTCACATATATCATGTCATACATAGTTCACACACCAGTAAATGCTAAATGGTGACTGGTTACTTTGGGTGATTATACATCTGTAAATGGTTGCCCTTGTTGGTAACTAGCTTTAAAGTAAACACTTCCACATGTAATGAAAGTACATATCAATGAATCTATTTCATATTTATAATGCTGGAATTTGCAGCCATTTTCCCCTTTCTCTTCCATGCAGATAATTAAAACAACAGTACTGGCAACAGTGTCAGCAAATTTACATTCTCACAAAAATCATGTAAGCTAAAGCTCACCAACTGGGTTTAAAGGGGAACTAAAGTCAGAAAATAAATTCATATATTACAAAATATACTTGGCACTAGCAAGGAAGTCGTCATTCTTAACTTAACTTGAAGAAAAGAGACAAGTTTCATAGCGATTGCATCAGCTATGAAGCTACACTCTGGTTCCTACTCCTGACCGGCATCAGCGGCCCAGGGTGGCGTCCACGTCATCATGCCTACTCCAGACACACACACTGATGACTATACCACTCAGCATTGAGTGAACTCTGAGTGGTGAAATCATCACTGCGCATGCCTGGAGTAGGTGTGATGACGTCAATGCCACTCTGGACTGCCAATGCCAGTAAGGAGGGGGAGCCAGAGTGCAGCTTCATTGCTGACATGATCAGCAATGAAACTGCCTCCTTTCTTCAAGTTAAGCTACTCCACTAAGCATGAACATGATGACTTCCCAGCTAGTGCCAGGTATATATTGTATGTATAATTTTATTTATAAAGCGCCACAGATTTACGCAGCGCTGTACAATTCATTAATACAAGTACAATACAGACATGGGAAAAGTGCATTAAACAATACAAGTAAAATATCACAAGGATAGCTCACTTTAAGTGCTTGGTTGCGTTTGAGAGGTTGGAGGTCCCTGTCCCATAGAGCTTACAATCTAAATGGGAGGAAGACTTACATACACAGATGGAAGGACAATAAGAGCTGTACAATGTGCTGAGACATAGGTCAATAAATACAAATGAATAGGACAATACAGATATTAAGCATGAATAACTAAAGATAAAATAAAATATATACATAAAACTCAGTGATAAATATCAGTGTTAGTGCTCCGAAAGATAGGACTTCAGTTTGCTTTTGAAGGTGCAGAGGGAATGTTCCTGGCAAAGATAAAGGGGTATAGAATTCCAGATGTGGGGAGTAGAGAGAGAAAAGGGTTTAAGACAAGAAAGGGCAGTATTAGTACGTGGCATGCAAAGCTGGTTGCTTTGAGAGGAGCATAGTTGACGTCAAGGATTGTAAGGGCATATGAGTGAGGAAAAGTAGGGAGGGGTAGCAGAGTGAAGTGCCATAAATGTCAAAAGGAGAACACTGTAAATGATTTTTTTACTTACAGGGAGCCAGGGAGCAGAGAGAGATTGGGAGAAAGGCTGTCCCTTCTGGGGAGAAAGAATTCTGGCAGCAGAATTTAGAATAGACTGGAGCGGGGAGAGGTAGGAAACTGGAAGGCCAGATAGAAGAACATTGCAGTAGTCCAAGTGGGATAGGACGAGAGCATACATGAAGGTGTCAGCAGTGAAGCGAGAGAGAAAGGGACAGATCTTGGCAATGTTGCGAAGGAAAAATCAACAGGATTTAGCAGTGGAAGAGATGTGATTAGAGAAGGAAAGAGTAAAGTCAAAAGTCACTCCAAGACAACATACAGAGGTAACAGGGTTGATGATTGCACCATCAACTATAATAATATATGAATTTATTTTCTGACTTTAGTTCCCCTTTAAACTACAGTTAGTTATGGAATGCATTGGTCACTTTCCAAACTGCAGACTGGATTGGCTTTGTTCATTTGTATAGCACAGGAATGGTTATTCACACACAACAAACATTATATTCCTTTTAAATCTGAAGATTTTTATAATAAATAAAAAGATCGTAGGTATCCCAGTAATGAGAGGGTCAATCTGGAATGAATGCACAGAGATGAACCCCCAGGCCAACACAAGTATTAATACATTTCTTGTTCTTGACCTGTTCATTGAAAACTATAATATTTTATTACCAATTTTCTGGAATATTGTGTCTGTGCAGGTGAGACTGATGAGGAGATATAACGGCCTCAATGATCAATAATCTTATCAATGAGGAATAAAATGTTTTGTTGCACATCATCAATAAATGGATGAATTATGTGAGTGTGGAGTGAATTAATTATTAAATAGTTGTTCTTAGAAGTAGGATCAAAAAGAAAATAGATCAAAAGCTCAGACATGGCTTGACAGGTTAAGTTTTCAATGACTGCTTTGATAAAAATATTTTAAATAATCTGTATTGAAGAAATCAATAGAAGTGAGAGCAACTTAAGAGACTAATGGTTCATGAGTTCCACTGTATGAATTCCTGCAAAACAATCACTCACAGCAAATTTATGGTCCCTGAAACACAAAGTAGACAGAAGCGAAAACTCTTTGGTTAAAGTTTCAGTCGGCTCTGTAAACATAAGAAACCCCTTATAAATTGGTTAATTCTTCCATTGTTTGTGGCTGGAGTTGATCTATAGATAGAACCATCCTTACTTGCATTGTGTGTTTACAGATATGCAGTACCATGTTGCTTTTAAGCAATTAGGATACTATGCTACACTGAGAATGCATTACACTGCTGGGAAGATACAACATTTTTTTCCCCACTAAAAAAAGGGTCCATAAATAATATGTAATATAATAATATTATGTAATCAGTATTTTACCCAAGGAAAAAATATGTAATAATAGAACCCTACAAATGTAGTTTTTTTCTTACATACGTTTCTGCCTGGAAGTCACTGGAGTGTGGCTATACTCCATTGTCTCCTCAGCAAATCAATAACCTGGATTTGCGAAAAGGTCACTGTGCTTTTACAGAAAACTATAAGCATCCATCACTAGTGTAACCCCAGACTTGAAGTAACAGTAACACCAGAAAGAGAAAGAATCCCATTGGACTATTACAACAGTTATAAAGGGCGAAATTTATTAAAAAAGTGATAGCATCAATATCGCGTTATCGAATGGGTTTTTACCGATTTCATTATATCGATATCGCAATATAGGAATTTTACCGATATCAAAATTTCAGCCATTCTGCCATTGAAATCAATGGTTCAGCTGAAATTTGATATCGTGATATTGGTTGTATCGATATTGCGATATTGATAAAATTCTGATATCGAAATTTTACCAATATCGCGATATCGAATTTCAGCCGAACCATTGATTTCAATAGCAGAATGGCTGAAATTTCGATATTGCGATATCAATATCGGTAAAATTCATTCGATATTGCGTTATCGGTAATTTTACCGATTTTAGTACATTTTGCACCTGGTGTTATAACAAAAGGTGCACCTTAAAAGTGCCAAGTTCTCTCAGCAGAGGCATAGAATTATGTTGCTCTGTACAAGAAAGATTACATGCCAGATATCTTTCCATTCCATTCAATTTTAAAGTGCATCTGGCACCTCAAAACTAATACTAATTTAGGTTGTACTAATGAAAAAAACATTTTTGTAAATATAATGCAATATGTATTTTTAAAAATGTACCTTTATATAGCATTTATCTCTGTCATCTTCCCTGTCAGCCTGACTTTTCTTTCCTGAGTTGGGTGGGCAGAGCAAAATGATGATTGACATTATAGCTCCTCCAATCAGATCCCTTAAATCTTGATCTAGCAGGAATTTGATTGGAAAATTATTGAAAGCTATTTGTACCTTATGATTACTGTGTTTTTGATTAGTGGCAAACTTGCACAATATGGATTTGTACTTGCTATTTATTAAGGTAGCCAATTATCCAATTATTTTGTATGTCACTTTATTTATGATAGTTTGGAATAAAATTAAGCACATTTTCTTCACATTTAATGAGTACGTACATTATTAGGATTCTTTTTCTTATAGTATGGTTTATCCTAGTACAGCACCTTTAACATATTGTATATATTAATACAGGTGTGATCCCTCCACTTCTTTTTGTTTGGTAATGAGTGACAGCAGAGGGAAGCGCTGGGAAAATACTGTGTTTAGGAGTGAAGGAGCAGCTACAATGTACAAGTCAGGGGAGGGAAGGGGCAAGCAGCTTCATATGATTGGGCAGTGGGATTGGGAGAGGGATCAGCTACACAATATGAAGCAGGGAGAAGGGAGGGGGAGCAGCTACACAGTATGAGATAGGGGAAGCAGCTGCAAAGTATGGGACAGGAAAGGGGAAACAGCTACACAGTATGGGGCAGGGAGGGGGGGCAGCTACACAGCATGAGTATGGGGCAGGGGTATTCTCACACCTTCAGTGACAGGCATTCTGACACCTGCACTGGGGTTCATTGTCACACCTCTTTCAAAACTATTTGCACACCAAACACAATAAAGTACACCTAAATAAATAAATGAATCCTCATTTTACAAAAGATAAATATTTCTGGTTATGATTTTAATTAGTCTTTATTCTATACATCAGCAGCTTAGTTCTATTATAATATTATATATTAGACTATCATTAAAAAAGGATGTCTCAATACCCATGAAACTGCCTCCTTTCATGTTAAGCTACTCCAGTAAGCATGAACATGACGACTCCCCAGCTAGTGCCAGGTGTATTTTATAATATATTAATTTATTTTCTGACTTTAGTTCCCCTTTAAGGAAAATAGAACATCATATTAATAGTGACCTATGGTAGTAGAAATCTTCAAAACTGACTCTATATATTATTGACAATGAAGAACAATAGACAATATTACATATTGCACATTATCCATAACTGCATGCTCTGTACCTTAACAGCTCCCAGCTGCTCTTTCCGAAAGCGCTCCAAGGGTTTAATCAGGGTCTCATTTACACTTAAAGCCTAGAAAACAACAAGAGATTATTTCAGCAATAAAGACAAACTGATAAAGAGAATAAAATTAAAGGGGGTTTCCACCTTCTAATGCATGTTTAATCTTCTGAAGGTAATGGCATTCTAAGGTGATTTGCATTTTTAAGCATATGACATTGTTTTACTTCATCTTTGGTTGTTGTTGAGGGTCACTAATTGTTCATTGATGAATCTGAATTAGTCTTGATTATATATTTTTCAGTACTCAGCATTTTGTTCAAGTCCTGTGTAATCATATTTCCAGTCTTATCTCATATTTCAATCTAAACAAGAATACAAATGCAAACAGGAAAAAAGTCTTAGAATGCCGCTATCTACAATGTGAATTTCAAGGTGAACTACCCCTTTAATGATAAGCTAAGTAAGAAATGAATAGTTATCAATGAAAGAAATTTATTTACACAACACAAACCCACGTTAGTCCAATAAAAATCATTAGTCATAAAGAACAACAAATAAGCTTACAGTAATCACAGCAGAATCCTT
This sequence comes from Pipa parva, assembly GCA_019650415.1. Lineage (NCBI taxonomy): Eukaryota > Metazoa > Chordata > Amphibia > Anura > Pipidae > Pipa > Pipa parva. Next base: position 1,633 of record WMED01022809.1, on the reverse strand, counting down.
GTTTGCAAAGACTTGCACAGGTAAATAAGGCTAAGGCCACAATAAAAGGACCCAAAGATTATCTAGTAATGCAGTAAAGTAAGGATTATACTATGTCAATAATACATACTAGGGTTATATTGTACAAATTGGAACAGCAATGTAGTTTAATGCGTGAAATACAAAAACATATAGGGCTCAATCCTGTGGTTAAAGTGAACCTGTCAACTCAAAACTAATACTAATTTAGGTTCTACTAATGAAATAAATGTTTTTGTAAATATACCGGCGTATAAGACGAGCCCTAACTTTTCCAGTTAAAATATAGCGTTTGGGATATACTCGCCGTATGAGACTACCCCTCTTCCAATGCAAATCCTGCTTGGATTGGTCAGCTCTCCCTGCCTGCCCAGCCCTCCCTGTCTCCAAGATTATCAGAGCACCATCACACTGTGCTGCCTCTACAAGCCCTACCCTCTGAAGGAGGGGGGTGCTATCTTAGAGCTCACCCTCCTCCTTTTCTCTCCCTACCTAGCTCCTCTGTTGCCCAGCTGTCTGTGCTGAGCCCTATAGCGTTTCCTCTCCCCAGCAATGATTAAACTTCCTGTCGCTCACAGGAAGTTACATCAATGCTGGGGGAGGAGTGCTGTAGCGCTCAGCACAGACAGCTGGGCAACGGAGGAGCTAGGTAAGGAGAGAAAAAAGTGATACCCGGCGTATAAGACGACCCCCAACTTTTCAGATGATTTTCAGGGGTTAAAAAGTAGTCTTATATGCCAGCAAATACAGTATATGTATTTAAATAATGTACCTTTGTACAGCGTTTCTCTCTGTCATCTTCCTTGTCAGCCTGACTTTTCTTTTTTGAGTGTTGGGTGGGTGGAGCTAAATGACAATTGACATTATAGCTCCCCCAATCAGATCCCTGCTAGATTGTGATTTAAGGGATCTGATTGGAGGAGCTATAATGCCAGTCATCATTTAGCCCCACCCAACCTGACTCAGTAAAGAAACGCTGTATTTCTCTCTGTCATCTTTCCTCTCAGCTTGCCTTCTCTTTCCTGAGTGTCGGGTTGGTGGTGCTAAATAATGATTGATATTATGGCTCCTCTAATCAGATCCCTTAAATCACGATCTAGCAGGGATCTGATTGGAGGATCTATAATGTCAATCATCATCACCCGACCCAGGAAAGAAAAGGCAGGCTGACAGGGAAGATGGCAGAGAGAAATGCTGTTTAAAGTATACCTGTCAGCTCAGGATTACTATATTTTTTATAAAGTATACTTATAATCCTGAACTGACAGGTACACTTTAAATCAGGGGTCTCAAACTCAATTTACCCAGGGGCCGCTGGAGGTAGAGTCTGGTTGAGGCAGGGCCACATCAGGTTTTCCACAAGAAAATAACAGATTAAAAACAATACATGGCCCTGCGGGGCAATCAACGGCTTTGTGGAGCAATATGCAGCTCAGCTGGGTGATTTGCATCTGCTGGGGAAATTAGCACCTTTGTGGGGAAATATACGGGTCAGCGTGGCAATGTGCGGCCCTGTGGGGTAATGTGCGGCTCTGCAGGGCAATGTGCGGCTATATGGGTTACTGGCACATCTGTGGCTTTTTTTATTATAATTGGGGGTAAATTTTATGGCTGG
>WMED01022808.1:0-11589 GCA_019650415.1 Pipa parva | reverse complement strand
TGATATTGGAGACCAAATGAATTGATGATATCGTCCAGGGAAAGAGTGTAGAGGGAGAACAGGCGAGGGCCAAGGACTGAGCCTTGGGGCACCCCCACCTTAAGCGGGACAGGAAAAGAGGAGCTATTAGCATGGGAGACAAAGAATGAACGATCAGAGAGATAGGAAGCCAACCAAGAAGCAGTTCGATCACGGACCCCAAGCGCATGGAGAATTTGAATAAGAGGGAGTTTTCACTATGGAATATAATGCACTTAGTGGAGATATAAATTCTAATACTATTCAAACAAAAATATTTAGGAAACAGAAGTCTCCTTATGCATTCTTTACGAGCCAATAGTTGTCATCCCAAAGACTGTGTCAAAGATATACATACCAGTTAGTCAATTTCATATGTTAAGAGGTAATTGTTCTATAGATGAATTTTTCATGTGACTGCATTAGATTTAAAGAAAAAATTTTAGGATATGGGTGACCCAGATTGGGTTATTGAACAGTCATATCAATATTCACTTACAGCAGAACGTGACCCTTTATTTGAGTTCTATTCAACATCAAATTAAGAAATCACCAAAGTATAGAAACTACAAACAAAATAACAGTATGTTTAAAAAGAGAGAAACATGTCCACCTGCTTTTATCACACAATATAGTGTAGAGTTAACACAGATTAAAGAAATCCTAGATAAAAATCTTCCTGTCCTGTAAAATGACCCAAATTTGAGGGATATATTGATTCACAGACACAGGTGTGTTTCAGTTAAACCCCCGGCCTACACTATCTTCAGTACTTTCACCTTCTGAACTTCAAACACCTACCGCACACACCTGGTTAGTCACTAAGGGTCATTTTAAATGTCACAGCCAGTGTTGCTTATTTTGTAAATTTAAATGTACATTTTGTGTTATTTTAGGTACATTTTAATTCACTCACCTAAATTAACTATTGTTCATTCCTATTTTAATGTTTAAACTTTTGAGCAAATGTTACTGTAACATATATTTATATTTGTAGAGTCTTTTATTTTTTCTTTGAACAGTTGTCACAATTTGCATTACACACATTTATATCACTTCTTTATACTATTAAAAGACTTTTTATTTTGTTATATTGTTTAATTTTTTTTATTACAAAGATATTTGTAAGGTATTAGATTCCCTTCACCTGCTTGTTTTATTGCCTCTTTGGTACAATTTGGTACTAGTTTCATAAACAGATAAGATCTAATGTATTTTTCCATTTATAAGGGAATTAGTAATAGAAATGAATTACATATTTGCTCCAGGTCAATTGAAATGTAAATAAGAGCAATACAGTTAATATAACATCAATGCACATTGTTTAAAATACAAAAACTAAAAGTAATGGAAAAAAATAACACAAAGAATGAACATATAATAAAAATAAAAGTCTGTAATTAAAACAGACACAAGATGCTCAAGACACACTAATGTGCTAGTTAGAATTTCATTATACATATTGATTTTCTTATTGTATACATTCATTTTATGAATCTATTTGATTATCTATGTATTTGCATAAATGCTTAATTCTATATATATATATTTATTTATTATGGCTTTGTGTACATGTAAAAATTTGAAATCATAGAGTACACTGAGATATACTAAAACACTGTTCATTCGATCAGTGTGATTAATATTGTACGCCTCTTTATGAAGTTGCAGTGCCAAGGTGTACTGACTGTTTGCCTGTAGTATTTTGGGTTGATGGGTTGTGAGCATGCCTACTTTGCCACTTGCTTTATGTGTGTGTGTGTTGGAGGTTGGTGGATGGAGTCCCCCGCATTCACACTTGGGTGGGTACAATCTATATTCTCTACACTTTCTTTTTGCTTGATTTTTTATTTACTTATTTATGTATTTATTCATGTAACTACTGTATATGCTTGTTTATTTGTAAATTACTTACTATTTGCATATATTGATGTGCGATTGTTTTGATTCAATTTAATTTGAACCTTGTATCACTGTTCGGATTTGGACGCGAGTAATTTTAACCACTGCATTATATAGGATTGAGCTGTCATCTCTGTTTATATATTAATTTGTATGTCATGTGTCTGCCGGACCTGACTGCATTTATAACAGTGGCTGCATCTATAACAGTGGGCTGTTTTCTAGTGCATTTAGGAAACTTTTGTGCATATCTGGATGGCAATGTTAGTGTATTTCTATACTGCTAATAAACTGAAAATGAACTAAGTTTTATATATTTAAAGGAGCACTATAGTACTGATATAACTGCACACATACATATAAAACTCCTTTATACTAAGCCAATTGCTGACACAAATAGCTGGAAAAAAATTAGTGAAGAAACAATACTTGCAGCTTGTTTCCCTTAATTAGTTTTCCTGAGAGCTGACATTTTCCTCTCCCTCTCTTTTCTCTTCTGCATGAGAAGAAAAAGTTGCCTGACTGCTACTGGTTAAGCAGTGTGCTGACCTTTTAGCCACATAAATTAAGCCTGGAATGTAGGAGATTACAGAGGAAAAGCTGAATTGTGCACATGTGCTAAGTATCAAGTAGAGCAAAAATGTCTGGGGGAGGGAACCTTTTCATAAAAAACTGGCCAGTGCACATCACACATACATTTCCTGGTGTTTATCAGTGCTGCTTACTCAATCATTCTGGGTCACATGAAACAACTACTGGGGAGAAATGTTTCTCAGTAAATTATGGTACTGCATATGTAAAGGTATAATCTGACTATAGTTCCCCTTTAATGTGACATTTTGATGAATTTACACATGTATACATGCCCTTTATGTTTATTACATAAGGGTGAAATTTATTAAAGTGAATTTTCAATCTATCAATTGTAATTTGCATTCGATCGATCGAAATTTCTAAATTTATGTGATTTTATAGCTATGTTACATCCAGGTTCCTGGTTACCAAGCTTTACTGATAGCAGAGTTTAGAGGAATAAATGTATAGAAAACCTATAGTAAAGGAAATTTTGAATACAGAGCTAAATCCATATCCCAATTTGCATATCCAAATTTGACAAAGGCAGTTCTCAGCGATTAAAAGTGATTTGTGATCAATAAGAAGTCCCCTGACAAAGTGGTTAAGACTTGTTTCCGTCAAACTTATGATTTTGCCAAATCTGAATCTGAAAAAAATGGGACATTTATACTTAAAGTGCCTAAAGTAAAACTGATTCTGTGATAGATTACTAATCTCAATCCTCACATGACCTCATACGACCTCGTATGACCTCATACAAATGTATCGCAAATACCACTGTAGGGCCTATGTGTGATGTCATTGTAAGCAAACTGAGCTGAGCTTATTCTTAGTAAGAAAAAAAAAAATAGGAGTACCAACCCCATTAAAGGAGACACCGAATATTTCCCTCCATACGTAAGGAACATTTAAAGGTTTATTCATCAAAGAGCAAATTCACCAGGTAAAAGGAATTTGCATCCTTTCACATCACTACACAATGATAGTCACAAATTTGTTACTGCTTATTCACTAAACAGAGGATTCCCTTGAAGAAGAAGTTAATGGCGATAGATGTTATTTGGCATGTAGTCAGTAGCAGGATGTGTACTGAAGTTAATTTACTCAAGTGAACATTATTTTCCTACGATTCCTATGGATCTGTTTAAAAGAGAAAATGTTACAGGAACCGATGCCATCAGCCCCCTACTTTGCCACTTTGGTTTGTCAAAATCAAACCGGCACATTTGGAGCTGTACATCTTGCTTATTTGCCTCTTCCACACACTTGGTAAATAGGCGAAAGTCCTGTGCATGCAAACCGATGCAATGAGGTATATATAGTAAATACAGGAACGTCATAAGCTATTGAATCAAATTCACCACATTGCAGAGTTTTGCTGAATACGTAATTTAGGGAAGCAGCGAATAGATGCGAATTTCGGCCGTTATGCAACCGTTTGCATTTTGAATGATTAACCCTTTAGACTGAGTTTCCAATAAATAAGCATAAGTCTTTAAATATGTTATATTTTTAAATGAATGTAAAACGCTCTCTGGCTTCAAGCATTACATTTGTCATTACAATGAATTACAGATATGTCATTTCAAAGGACAATTTTTTAACTTTTTGGTTTTATTTCTCCTTTTAACAAGAGATATATACCTTGTATATATGTGTGAATTACTGCTAAGCATTTATTATTATATATTTATAAAATGGGTTTATAGATTTGTTCTTAAAGAATACCCAGTATATAAAGTTATTTGGTCATGCATGATACAGTATCATTAAACATAGGAAGTATAGTTAGAATGGAGGAATGGATATTTAGTATCAGAATTTGTACTAGGTCTACTTGTTTCTAGTTATTCCATTCCTTTTTGTCATGTAAGCAATATCCATTACCTTCCATAGCAGTGATATTTCCAATAAATCAAAATACAATAAAATGACTTGTATCCGGCTACAAAAAAGCAAAGACCCCAAAAAAGTGGAACATTCGACGATAACTATGATTACAATATAATAAACCAGCACAGAGTATAAAAAAATGACCGGATGGAAAAAAAAAATAGAGACCTCACCTGGCATTTAAACTAGTTTCTGGATGACGTGGGTCACTGGCTCTAGCAACTGTATGAGGTTGCAAATGTCAGGTTTGAGAGAGCGTGAAAACATGATTAATTATTCACCAATTATATAGATACAAAACAGAGACCAAATACCAGATTCCTTACATTACCACAGTCTATAGTATGCTTAACTGTTAGAGAGGCTGGAAATTATACAGGGTTTTGGTTTTTTTCCCCATAATTTATTTAATAATCAATAAAGCTGGGTTTAACCAGCTGAATTGTAAGCTAAGACAAGACACATGCTTCCATTAAAATGTATTATTTTTTAGTTTCAGGTGAAATATATTTTTCTATAAATAAACAAGGAATCCGCACTCCACCTATAAAGCAGCTGACATTCCAACTATAGAGAGATAAGCGTGGGTACATTAAAGAAAGCTATATGGCCAGCTAAGGTCCAAGAAGGAGGATGGAAACATGGATCATTTTTATGTAGTTCATATATATATAATATATTAGGATAAACAGACTTGGAGCAGTTGTAAATATTGTCAGGAGTTGGCTACTGGACAAAAAGCGGGTAATTCAGGAACGATCGAACTTACCTTGCGATGCTTCTCTCCACTTCGCCGAGTCGGGTATGCGCTCCCTGGTCTCCTGCAAGCAGAGATCAGCAAACGCTTTAAAGGTACTTCGAGTGGTCGCGAGGTGAGCCGAAGTACCTTTTAAAGTGTTCACTGATCTCCGCTTGCAGGAGACCAGGGAGCACATACCCGACTCGGCGAAGTGGAGAGAAGCATCGCAAGGTAAGTTCAATCGTTCCTGAATTACCCCCAAAGAGAGGACAGATCTCTCAAAGGCTCACCCATTTAAACAACTGTTAGTCCAATAAAAATGGTATCACCAAGTATTGCAATACTCATTTTTTTTGCATCTGTGGACTATGACCACTCTATCTTTAGCTATATATTTATATAGTTCTATATATTAAATAGATCTAGATATGAATCTATTCAATTTCACAAATCCAGTAATTAATATTCGATCATTTGTTCCCTTTTTTCACACTTACCCTTTGTGGAATTTTGACTATAATAAAGTTAATAAAAATGTTTTTAAGTAGTTGAGAATATTAATTCTATGAAGAGGGAATCTCTCTCAACAGCTCCTCTCAAACAATGAAATGTTAGTCCATGTAAAGTATCATATAATACTACAGTATTCATCTTTCTAATTATTCAACCAGACTAATACGACTTCAACCATTTTTGTGCTAGAATATTAAGACACCACTAGAGGGCTTCTCTGCAAAATATTTTTCACTATTAGATGGTTTAATCTCTGAATAAGCATTTTGTTTCTGTTCAGTTATATGTAGAGACTAGCAATGTTTAGATCTTTTAGCTTCTGTTAACCTTCCAGCTGCCCCTTCTGTGCTGTTCCTTTGCCAGTATGCTGTTTAGAAATGAATGATTCACTCTTAAAACAGTTAGCATTTCAGTTGAATCCAAATATAGAGAGCTCAAGATTCTAATCCCACACTTTAAGGTATATACAGACAACATTGAAAGCAATCATGCAGCCAGAGTCTTCCTTATAGGATGGGAATTGTAGTCTCTTTGCACAGGTTGGTGCTGAAAAGATATAACTAGGCGCATTGCATGCGGAAGGGGACTTATCTGGTCCAGCTCTGTCTGCTTTAGCGCTTAATGCTACTACAGTGATCCTCCCAACAGCCCTACCCTTAACTTCCTGTGAACTGATCACAGCAGTTTGCCCAGAGCCTCAATAGGGCCAGAACTTCCCCTGCTTTTATGAATGCCTTTTTGTAAGGGATGAGAGATGAGCTCTAATTAGATCAAAAAATAAATTCTTTATCTATTACCAGTTTAAAAATCCATTTTATCTCATTAACCCCCGTAAAGTAACCTGCCTAAATCATACATGCCAACATTTACTTTTAAAAGTGGAGAATGTGAAAAATGCAGTGTGCAAGGCTGTACTGAAATCTATTCAGACCTGTATGATGTACATTTTACAAATCTCCTTGTGGGCAATGTTGACAGGAAGCATGTATATACAGTACACATGCTAAACTGCTAACTTGTAATGATTTCCAGTTCAAGTTGTACACTGCTACAGCCGTTTAGTATGCTGCTGAACTGAATATCATTCAGCTAAAAGGGGTGTTTGGGAAACTCTACCACTTTAACACTAGGCATCTCCAAACTCTCCACAATGTAAAGTTAATAGTAAATTAGCTAAAATAATATAATATGAATAATGCTAAAAAACATAATGGTATGATTAAATATTAGAAATAAATGAATTGAAAAACGTTGATTAAAATAATAAATTGGATAGTGTATCATACCTGAAAGTGATCTTTAGGCAAAATTAAGATTGTGAATGTGAAAAGCATATAATGCAATCAAATCTATTAAGTACTTAATATCCCATACAAAATGAACCCTAATTAAAAACTATATGAGTGATCCATATTGTTTGTTGTATGTGATTTGTGAATATTATAAAATGATATTGCTAAATGATTGAGACTAGATCAAAGAAATGCTTTAATCTAGAAGAGGTTCAGAATTTAGCCCCTGTGGTTGTCTTGTGTTTAAAGTATAAATCCAAAAAAACTTCTCTCTTATTGATTGATCTCAAAATATCTCCAGCCCTAATAACCAAATGCACACATTCTATACCTTGTACCAGGGGTCGGCAAAGTGCGGCTCACACATGGCTTTTCAGCTGTCTTATTGTGGCTCGAAGCGTATCTCTCTAGCCCCGCCAATGATTGTGAACACCACATTATTGAAAACTTGTTCACTATAGTGTTCAATATTGAATTCACTACTGTTCACTATTGTCTTCACTACAGTGTTCACTACTAAATTCACTACTGTACTCTACAGTAGTGTACTGTATTCACTATTGTCTTCACTACTGTATTCACTACTGTTCACTTTTGTCTTCACTGCTCACTTACCGAATTCACTACTCTACTGTGTTCACTACTGAATTCACTACTGTTTGCTGTTCTGATTGGACGTCGGCAAGTCATGTGATCAGGAGCGTGCACTCCTCCCCCTTTGTGGCTCAGAAAAAAATTTCACCAGTGGAGGAGGGAGTGAAATGGCTCCCTCCTCTTCAAAGTTTGCCAACCCCTGCCTTGTACTAAAACATGGCAGGGATCTTGTTGATGTAATTTAACATTTTTAGCAACATTAGAATTCCCATTTGTAATGTCATTTAAATGTTCATGTATTCTTATCTTTAAGGGAAGTGTAATTCTTCCCACTTCTTGTATCTGACATAAAGTGCAAGTTAATAAATATACAACATTTCTAGTATTGCAATTAATATACCCAGAAACATCATATTGCATATGGGTAACACTACTTGTAAAAGTCCTTGTGATTGACATAAAGTGCAACAAGTACAGATATGACTACCACATTTAAAGTTACCTTTAGTATTTAACTGATTTTATGTATGTGGTTGTTTAATTTCAGAAAGTGATAAATTGTAGAAAACGTAGGTGATTTTGTGGTTATACATCTATAGCCATTTTAAAGTATGTATTCCTAACCTGGATCATTATACAGTATAGGTAAGTTAGTTTTAGTAAGTTTTTTAATTTTAGGATCTTCTATACTGAATTGTGTAACAAAAGTAGGAATCTGAGCATCAGGTTTCTTGGTAGAATTAGCCTGAGTTTCATGTGTTACCGCAGAGACATTGCATAATGTGTGTGGCTTTAGTAGAGAATCACGGCTGGCATCTCTTGAGTGTTATCTTAAGCTAAGATCTTTGGCTGCTTTGTGAAAAGAATCTTCAGTGGAACAATTTCTTTTAAGCCTTAAAAACTGGCTGACAGGTATACTTGTGATGCAATGATATGGATGACAGCTGTTGGCTCGCAAGAGAGCATTGTTGGAAATACTTTTCCTAAAGTTGCAAGTGAGTACCTTTCCTGTCTCAATATGACTAATAAGAGTAAAATCTAGAAAACTGAATGATTATGCTCTTTGGTAAAAGTTAAATTAAGATTATTGGTGTTGACATATTCTAAGAAAGAAATTAATTCACCCTCATTGACTCACCATACATAAATAAGATCTTTAATGTAAAGATGGTAGGAGTGTATTAAACTTCTAAAAGCATTGAAATCACTAAAAATATGATGCCACTCCCACCATCCCATAGACAATTTAGCATATAATGGTGGGAATTTCGCACCCATCGAGGTACCCCTCACTTGAAGATAATAGTCACCTAAAAATGTGAAATAATTATGTGTAAGCAGAAATTTTAGAACCAATAAGATACTGTGGTGTGAAAAAGTTTGCCCCCTTCCTCATTTCCTTTCCAGACTGATAGATCTCAATTACTTTCTTTCTCAATTGTTCCTGAATTTCTTTGGATATGTGTAGCTTTTAAGGATCTTTTGGTGGACTTTACTGTGTCAGGCAGCTCCTATTTAAGTGATGTCTTGATTGAGAACAGGTGTGGCAATAATCAGGCCTGGGTGTGGCTAGAGAAATTGAACTCAGGTGTGAAAAACCACAGTTATAGTATGTTTTAACAAGGGGGGCAATCACTTTTTCACACAGGGCCATGATGGTTTGGATTTTTTTTCTCCTTTGATAATAAACACCTTCATTTACAAATTGCATTTTGTGTTTACTTGTGTTGTCCTTGACTATTGTTTAAATTGGTTTGATGTTCCGAAACACTTAAGTGTGACAAACATGCAAAAAAACAGGAAATGAGGAAGGGGGCAAACACTTTTTCACACCACTGTATATTCAATGAGCATATCTGTGTAATTATTTTTATTTACTAAATGTGTAGTGACCCAGACTTGGTCTGAATCAGAATTAAGTTTGGATTTTTTTTGGAAATAATAATTTTCATTCTGTGATTGATGTGTGACCAGTTTGTGGAATTTTATCCTTTTGCCAACAAGCAAAGTTTTCAAGTTTGGTTTTAAATTGAATTCTGCCTCTGTGTAGTTTGTTGCCTGCTGAATTCAATAGGAGACTGAGGAGACAGAGGAGGACTCCCCATCCTAAAGGTAAAGAGGTAATCTTGCACCCGCATTCCTTCAGGGACTTCTAAATATTTTTGTGTGTAGCTCTCCACTTTGCCAACGCCACCAGAGCTGAGGCCCGTGACAAGCATAAGCTCTTGGGGTTATATATCCAGGCCCTGCAGTTCCTGTGTGAGCACCACAAATACCATCTAAAAGGGTAATGAGGTGCGTGGAGTCCCTCAAATAGGAGGGTAAATGAAAGACTAATGGTTGCAGGATCATATCTAACCACTGTCTTAATGATCAAATAAAGAACCAATACCTACTACTATTGGACATCCAGGTGGAGGATTTATTTGTTTATGTACCTTAGGTAAGTAATGAAACAATGACTTGATGGGATAAGAAACATATAATTTTTCTATCTCTTGTTTATCAAAAACACCCACTTGTAAACCTACAGGTATTTGTAAATTCTGAAAAGTTATGGTGGTAGGTAAAGTGTTAGTGTCATTTAGTTGTCGATGGGTCTCTATAGTGTAATCAGAATGATTTAGAATAACGAGGAAGGTCTTCCTTATCTGCCTCTTTAATGCAGTTAAAATAACTTTTTCTTTTGATGTAAGATTAGATTTACATGAAGTGTTTTTAGTGTTATGTTTCAAAGTGAGCAGCTCCTGTTCTATAATTTTTTGAAAGGTGGAGATACAGGGTGGTCTAGAGTGAACAGGATAGAAATCAGAACGGCGTTTTATGGGTAGATGTGGATGATTAACTTTTGAAGCGTGGTCAATTTTAGGGCGAAATTTATAAAGCTCGAGAAAGTTGATTTCCACCTTCTCGAGTTTTATCGATGTAAAAAAAACGAGTGCCCAATCGGAAAATATCGGTCGATACAACGAATCCAATCGAAAAGTTTCTGCGCGATGGAGAAGCCTTTAACTAGACTCCAGCCTGAGAGCAGAGATATTTATAAACTGGGTTACTCCTCCCAGCTGTATTCATAGAGAGATATCATATTTCTATAACAATAATGCATAACCCCAGTAGATGGTGCTATTGCAATTATTTTGCCATTAACACTCCAAATACATAGGCAGCGTATGATAGAGTAAAGACATAATAACACGTAACTCTGGTAGGAAATGGAGTAATACCATTTCCATTTCTTACAATAGTTAATCTCAGCATAATCTCTGCATAAAATGTCAGTGCTATTTTAATAAATACAGTAAATAGATTAGTGCACCTGGAGCGGATTAAAAAGTCAAGATGCAAAATACAATCAGATGTGAACAAATAGACCGCGCGTAGTCAAAGGGGCTGGACTTCCTAGTATAAAAGAGAGAGGAATGTGTGTATTATCAGTATAAATCATTTTGTATTGTAGCTTAAGACTTACAACTAGCAAAGTTAGTTTTGGTGTTCCTATACATACATTATAAGCCTTGATTTTAATTGGAGTTTAGTGTCCATTTAATATGGTCATGGCGCTCCTTACTGACAGAAGTGAATATATTGTTTAACAAGCTGTTATATATGTTCATTGCATCATTTTCACAGGTAGTATTTCTGATTTGTTTTTTCTTGGAGGTCTGTATTTTCTTCCTCAACCTAATGTTTTTCCCTCATGGAACCAAATCAATATTCAAACACAGCTCTACAATCAGCAAATCATTTTTTTTTCGGTCATGACCGACAGCAAGAATGATTCACGATGACTACTATATAAACTGCCATTTTTTTCCAGGCTATGCAAATATTATATCTCCTGTTTGTACAAACCGGATTCCAAAAAAGTTGGGACACTAAACAAATAGTGAATAAAAACTGAATGCAAAGATGTGGGGATGGCAAATGTCAATATTTTATTTGTAATAGAACATAGATGACAGATCAAAAGTTTAATCTGAGTACATGTAACATTTTAAAGGAAAAATATGTTGTTTCAAAATTTCATGGCGTCAACAAATCCTAAAAAAGTTGGGACAA
>WMED01022807.1:0-11589 GCA_019650415.1 Pipa parva | reverse complement strand
AAGGGATGTAATATTCACTTATATACAGTTAGTGGCACATTGTGAGGATGACATCACTACGCATCCTAATACTGACTAACTACACAAACTATGTTTGCTTTTGCGCTATGGGAATCTGCCACTTAGTGAATAAGGAGAAATAAATTTGAAACCACTGGAGCATAGCAACAGTTGACTTTGGACTTAAGCCCCTTAATCCTGATGCCTTTATGATCTGTTTCAGGAGTTAACTGTTTACAGGCATTTAATATCTGAAAGAAAAGGGCATGGTTATAAATAGTATACTAAATATCTTATACAGTCATACATTACAATTGGAAACTGTCTTTGAAAAATTCCATCTCACAACAGTTGGACCTGCGCCTGCTCGAATCTGATTGGACGTTGCATTGTGTCTGTCAGATTAGCTACAGTTTCATTGAAAATTCTAATCAGCGCAGTTAATGATAAACTGTAGAATAGAAGTGTTAAAGCATTGCCTTATTATAAGACAACTTAGCATGACAGTTTTAGTGAAACCGGGGCCTTGGGCAAGTCTAGCGGGGTCTCCCCAGCAATGTCCTCCTGACTCCAAGGGGGCCATTGGCTCTTTGTTTTCAATTCCTAACTGGCTTTTAACCTACCTCCCAATTAGCAGCGCTGGGGGGAAACAGAGGTGCAAAAGTCTGCATTATCACTGTGCAAAGTGCTGCTGGGAGCTTTGTTGGAGTTGGGGGGCCCAATGCCAGCACTGGGTATCAGCGAGAAATATGTGTGTGTAGGATTTATTGTACAAGCTCAAAGGTCAACAATAGACAAGAATGATGTCTGTAATTTTGCCGGTAGCTGGACATCTTTATAATCTTGATAAGCCATCTTCCTTATATCTATACTCCTCAGGGACTGATTGAGTCCGGTTTCAGCTGTCAAATAAATCTGCCTTTAAACACAAATCCCTAAGTTATCATGCACTGTGGGACATTATCTGACCATTTTTTTAATGGACTGCAATGGCATTCTATCCAGCTATGTAGTGTATAACAAAGATAAGTCCTGTTAGCTGTGGATCATGGGTATTTTATAGATAGTTATTGTATAGGGTGGTGTTACAATATCATCCTTTTATCAGTGTAAAATATTGCCATTTGTTTTGCAGCTGAACTGGTTAATACGCGATTAAAATGGATGGGGCAACTCTGAACTTTTAAAGGGGAACTATAGTCAGATTACATCTCTACATATGCAGTACTATACTTTATTGAGAAGTGTTTCTTTCCAGTAGATGTTTCATCTGAAGCATAATAACTTATTACACAGCACTGATAAACTCCCGCACCAGGAAATGTGTGTGATATAACTGCTAAACAGGAGAAGAAAAATCTGCCTGACTGCTATTGGTTAAGCAGTGTGCTGACCTTTTCATGGAAAACTGTCCGGTATAAATCGCACACACATTTCCTGGTGCTGGAGTTTTCCAGGGCTGTGCAATAAATCATTCTGCTTCAGATGAAACATCTACTGGGGAGAAACGCTTCTCACTAAGGTATAGTACTGCATATGTAGAGATGTAATCTGACTATGGTTCTCCTTTAACACCAGACATCTTTAAAATCTCCTTGCAGCAAGGTTGATTAGAAATTAGTTGAGCTGTGCACTGCAGGTTAACACAGAATACAGTGCAATATGCTTCTAGGCAATCTAGTAAACAGCTCTGAAGCACTGAGAATGTTAAAGATGTTTGCTTCTAAATAAGTGAAAGAAACCCCCCTAAATGCAGGTAGAGGTTATTCTGTTTGATTGGAAGCCAATCCAGTTCTTCTTTACTACAAAAAATGGACCCATGGATCTGACACCATCATGAGTAGGCACAGACATTGCAACTGCTGATTCTTACAATTATTATATAAAATGTATGTTTTATAAATACACAGAACCTGCATTCTGAATACAAATACAGTTTACAGTGGATATTACAGTGAAAGCTAAACTGAGGTACCTGGGAAATTCCATCCCACTGAATCTGATTTAAAATGCGTTGGCTCTGAAAATGTTTACTACCATCAATCTGAATTTGTTCTCTCAGTATGTATTAAACCTAATAAATCAAAATAAAATATCTTGTGTCTTTAATTTTTATTTATTTTATTATTTTTATTTATTCTTATATAGCGCTACTATTTTTACACAGCGCTTTACAGAGGTTCATCATTCACTTCAGTCCCTGCCCCATGGAGCTTACAATCTAGTCTCCCTAATTTGTCACACACACAGATGCATGGTTATTTTTTTGGATTGTGCGAGGAAACTGGAGTGCCCGGAGGAAACCCACGCAAGTGCGGGGAGAACATACAAACTCCATGCAGATGAAGTCCAGGGTGGAATTGATCCTAGGACCTCAGTGCTGCAAGTCAGCACTGATTAACACTGCGCCACCGCACTGCCCACTTTTAATGAAAGTGTATCATGATTTGTCGGGTGTGTGTTCATATTGTCTTTAAAGGAAAACTATACACTATTTTAAAAATAACCTGGGTTGAAAATGTAGGAGGGTGGGAAATCTCACCTACATGTGCATTCAATAGTCATTTGTACTCAGTTCCCATGTCTTATCCCTTTAATCTGATCTGATCTAATTAGATGAAACTGGAACCAACCCAGATTACTCTAACATATTTGGTCAGTTGCATTAAACAATCATTTCAAATGCTGTTTTTACAGTTTTGTCCATGACACTGACAAATGGAAATATAACAATATACCCTTTAATACCAGTCCGGAGTCATGAACCGGGGGGAAGTGAAATTAGCGTTAAAACCTAGCTTCTATTTTTATAATATTTAATATAGCAAAGAATGATATAAAAAAGCTGTAAAAATTAGAGAGAGAAAAAAGGCAAATTTTTATTTTGTCTTTAAAAACGTTTAGTTTTTTTTGTCTCGCCTTTCTAATATTTGTCAGCGTGAATGAATGAACGCCAGATTTCATTGTAATGTGCGGAAAACTCTTCATCGCTCCCTCATTCACTTGCTACAACGCAGTGGAACTGTAGATGAACAAAAATGGGAAATTACAAAACTATCACAATAGTCTTGTTTTTTTTTTTTTTCCCTCTTTATTGATCTGATTTTAAAATGTGGAAGATATATAAATAGGGGAACACATTCAAAAAAATGGTAAATAGAGATCTTTGTACTCCTCGATTTAAATAAAACAGTTCTAGTTTGGAATGAGGGAGAAAATATGACGGTGGCAAATGTTTTGCAATGCAGAATAAGTATTGCAACTGAATTCAATGTTTGCTATTATTTTTTGTTTGTTTAAAAATGACTTTACTGGTTGGATTCATAAATGAAACGCACTGTCAAATATTCACCAGATAGAAGATATTTACCCAATCCTGCCCCAGCCCCTGCTGAAAGTAGTCATGTTCTGATCCTACCTGATAGGGAACAGCTCAATAGACTTGTTTTGTGAAGTTTCCTATCAGGTAGGACCCTACCTACTTAACTCCCAGTTAAGGTCTTCAAAAAACATGAAAACAATACTCTGACTTTGCAAAAAAATTTTTGTTCCCTTTTATAACTTTCCCTCTTGATATTATTATATCAATAGAATATATATATTCTACTAGGGTGGAAATAATACCGGAATGCGGAAAAAATGATAGTGTTTAATACTTTGATAACCTTTAGGAGCATGATTACCAAGTGGAAAAATGACCGTTTTCCCTTTTTCAATATGTTTCACCCATTTGTTTTTATATTAAAAAAAAAAAAGATAAAATTCAGATAAAATGAAAATTAAAAACATGATTTTTCACTTACGTTTTTCATTTCTTTTGCCTATTTATCAATAATCAATTAGGTGATCAATAAAAAAAAATTATAGCAATTTTTCTGTTTTTTTTTTTTTGCAACCATGTTGCAGTTTTCAACACAAATCTTCCATAAAAAAATCAATTCCGTTAATGATAAATAGGCTCTAAGTGGGTTAAATAAACTCTTGTGCACTGTAAATGGGAACACACAGTACAATTACGTTTTATTGCATTCTATATGCAGTGCTTTGCAGAGATTAATCATTCACTTCATTCCCTGCCCCTAGGAGCTTACAATCTAGTTTCACTATTTGGGCACACACACAAACTAGTCTTTATATTTAGGGGGTTATTCACTAAAGTTTGAATTGTTGCGTATAGGTGCGAATTCGCCAGATAAAGATATTCGCAAGAGGCTGCTACTGTCGCAGTCGTGCCTTTATAATGAGAATATTGTCGCAGTCATGACCTTATTATGGGAAAATTGTCACGTCTTTACAATGGGGAAATTGTAGCGGATTTGCTATGGGAATCCACTGTTTGCGAATTCGACAGTTGAATTCACACCTTAGTGAATAACCCTCCTTAGTCAGGTTCAGTTAACCTATGTAGTATGTTTTTGGATCATGGTTGGAAACCAGACTCCCTAATGGAAACATGTATAAATACAGGAAGAACATACAAACTTCATGCATATGGGGTGGAACTGAACGCAGCGCTGCATGGCGTCAATGCTATCCACTTAGCCACCTTGATTTTTAAGCTAAAAGCCCATTTCCCTACATTCAGCGACCCCAGAAACATAACTATGACTGTTTGCTGACGTGCCTCCACTTCTAGCCCTTCATTCTGTAGACTAAAAGATTGGACGGTATCTCCACCAACGCTTAAGAAATGACCCCATTGCGACCAGTGTGCAGCTTGTAATAAAAATAAAAACATCTTTGCTCATGACCTGTTCATTTATTTCGTCTACAGTCCTTTCTACAACACTAATGGGAATCCCCTGCGAAACAGCGCATGTTTCCATCTCCACTCCATCGCAGTAGGAGGATTCATCCAGATATTGATTCACTTGTGCTTTTAGTAAGTCATTCGGAAAGCCTACATGGTTAGGGGTGTCTGAAGCTTGCCCTTTGGACTCTCACAGCCAACTAATAGGGCAGGAACCAGCTGTGGGCGACTGAATTCTCTCTACAAGCTCATTCTTATTTCCAGATAAACAGGAACGTCACATTTAGGCAACAATGTTATGGGGGGTTTCTGTTATAGATTTCCTCAGTTACCCATCATTCCTATTACCTGCAGTATCAAATAATTCTGGATGGGTTTTTCAATTTCTCATACATTTTTTTTAGATATAAAATAGATATAAATAGATTGCAAAATGTAGCATTTCATAGACTCTTGTCATTTACACCTCACTCCTGCTTCAAAGGAACATAATGCTCAATCAATGCCATTTCATGAATGGCGAACAGTTTAAAGCAAAATCTGAATTAAAAATATTTGGAATACGCCGTTCCCAAGTCTTTTGATAGGGGGGAAAACCATATAGATATGTGTGAAAAGGGGTAAACTGCCTGGGAAAAAATTGCAGTTAATGAAATTTCTTTCCAGTGTATCATTAAATACGTCCCTAGCTGTTCTAGTCATATTTCTTTAAATCATACGTCCCTTCTGTTTTTAATTAACGCTGTTTACCTAAAGGCACAAATGCCCGGCTGTCTCCTGCCAATCTTAGCTGGGCTGAGCCAATTAATAAAAACAGAAGCTGTATTTGATAGAATTTTGTAAATATTTGCACATGATGATTTGATTCTCTTTGAAAATTACCCCCTGAGGGGACGAGAGCTGAATTTAAACATTTTGTAAACCTTCTCCTCCAAAAAGGACCTGGGTGTTACCTTATAAGCCAAAGAACTGTTTTGCTACTGGTAAATTGCTGGGTCACATGATACAGTCAGTTGACCAAAAGAAAGTTCTAGCGTGGTTGCCAGCCTGATATGTCCTGGCAAGCTATCACTGGCGAAGAGGATGTTCTCTGTTCATGACTAGACTGCAATACATAGAAAGTGACATTTTATAATGGTAAGGTAAAAGGTTTGCAGGGATTTTAGTTTAACATCAGAATTCTGCTACTGCGCTTTCTCTATTCACCGACAGGAACAGGATGTGAAGAGGATCACAGTGTGCCATGGGTAACTGACCAAATTGCCCCATTCGCTGGGAACAATTGGGGGTGAAAACAAGGGTTGCTGTTGTTGAAGTTTTGACTCGGCAATGAGCTCCCTCCCCCCTGCAACTCTCTAAAACAAAAGACTTCCTGGGATTCTGGGGGTACAGTCATGCCAGTATCCCTGGAGCTGGTCTTGGTCATAATCCCTGTGACCCTCTATAGTTACACTCCTACGGGATGGGACACCGCTGTTGATCCAGTGCCCGTGTAGTTCCATCACTGGGAACCATAATCAGGGCACCATTCACTGGAATAATCCCTCGTTAGATTTAATTTTTAACTGCGCCTCTGGTTAAAGGGGTTTGGTTTGGTAAGATTAGTTTGAGCTTTCCTGCAACTCCATACATGCCAATGTTACTTTTAAAATAAGGAGGGTTTAGAGATACGCTTAATGAATGTCTGAATAAACAAGATGTTCATAACAATCGTATTATGTACAGTATGTATATTTTTATTTATCAAGCTCCACGAGGTTACGCAGCGCTGCACAATCCAACAATACAGTTATAATACAGACAAGGGAAATGTGTAACAAAGAACAAGTGAAGTAAATACATCACTCTAAGTGCCAGGCCGTGACTGAAACAAGAGGACAGAGGTCCCTGCCCCATAGAGCTTACAATCTAAATAAATCGTACAGCAGTAACACCCTTCTGACGACTGCTAGGGGTCCCAGGGCTTTTTTGGGATATAACTAACACCCCTACACATCATCAATTTTTTAACAGTTTTGCAAAATTATTCCATTAATATATTATATAAGCATAGTAGGCTAGCTTGCCGACGGTCTGTAGAAACGGTATAAATTGGTGCAATAAATCATTTCCAAAATTTTGATGGGCACCTCTTTCTCTATATTTTATTTCATTTTTCACTGAGAAATGGATAACAATAATAACAGTTATATGGAAAACATGGATATGACTGCCTGGGTATGAAGTGACATTATCGTTACTTCACACTGAGTGTCACATTCGCAGTAAAACTGAAGAATTCATTACGGCTCGGTCATAAACAGCTGCAACCTGCTACTGTGTATGTTAGCTGTTGCTATGGTTACTTCTGGGTGATGTCAAACCCCATAACGTCCGCGTGACACATTCTAACAAGTGTTTTTATAGGCATATGTCATTCTTCAAAACATTCTTACTCGGAATGATCATTTATTTTATTTGATAGTAATTCACAACTATAGGGGTGATTCTTACATGCCAATTACCTACTTCGCGCTTGACTCCTGCTTTAAGATTTCGCCAATCCACGCTTCTTTTAGTAAAAACTAAGTGGCCATTAAATAGAAAGCACTTTCATTTTTTTACAGGCTTTAGTGTTCCTTTAAGGCTCTTTCCATAGTCGCAATAAAATTGTGTATTTAAAAGGAATGTCTTTTAAAATCCAGCTGTCAAATTGGGAACAGTAAGCTAAGAAAGTAGGCATATCAACAGTAGGGAATATCCCCCACTGGAACCCCCTTCTGCTAGAGCCGCATAACTATTGGGTGGCAGATATAACAGTATGGTCCCTGGTAACTTGCAATGGAACCTGGGTAAAAGCGCCAGTGTATATTATGGGGGTTATTGATTAAAGTCTGAATTGTCTCATAAAGGTGTGAATTTGCCACTTCCCCATATTTGGATATTCAGCAAACTCTGCAATATGGCAAATTCGCCAGGTAACGGCGGTCGCACACTACACAATAAACGGCTACTGACACGGTCATGACTTTACTATGAGAATTCTGACGCGGTTGTGGCTTTGCTATGGGAATCCGCTGTTTAGTGAATAAGGAGTAGAGAATCAGGGGGTAATTCATCAAGCAGCGAAGTGAGCTACGATGCGTTCGGCTAACTTCGCTAATAGTAGTATGCGCATGCTGATGTCCTGTACGCGGATATCAGCATGCGCATTAAAGGGATTCCCATCTCGGCGAGATCAAAAGAGTTGCCTCACCGAGACGGGAATCCCTTTAATGCGCATGCTGATGTCCGCGTACAGGACATCAGCATGCACATACTACTATTAGCGAAGTGAGCCGAATGCGCCGAAGCTCACTTCGCTGCTTGATAAATTACCCCCTTAGGGTGTAGCCATCCGAAGTGATGCGAATTCACTCCGACAGTCAGATTCTCACTTTAGTCAATAACCCCCTCCCCAACTCTCTAATTCGTGCCAGTGCAATTAATTAGGTTTAGAGCATAATTCTTATTAGAGTGTAGTGGTAAACATACAAATAGACGGGCAGCAGGTATTCTCAGAAAAACAACAGCAGGGAACGGTATATCACAATATGTTAATAACAGTTGCACAGTAGTCAGTGAGGCATCACCGTGGAGCAGAACAGCGGATTAAGGTACATCGCTTCCAAGGCTAAACACAAGAGAGAGAGAATAGGGAAAAGTATGATTCAGAGATTACTGAAGTCACTTTACAACATGTGCAAAAATTATGTCTTTGTTTGTTTTTTAAAAAAATTATTGTGTTTATTTATATAGCGCCAGCATATTCTATACCATAGTGCCTGTTCCCATGGAGCTTACAATCAACTTTCCCTATGCGTGACGGGGAAAAAAAGATGGTGTCCAGACAACTTAAGGGGCTTCAATGAAAGTGCTTGTTTTAGTCATGGAGACAAGTTTTATCGCATATGGAAATATATGCAAATTAGCATCTTTAGGAAGAAAGGAATTTGTCTGAAAATGTTACCACTGTAAAGCTATGGTAAAGTGACATATAGTGACACCCCTCCCTCTGGGTATTTAAAGTGTAACACAAGCTCTCACTAGCACAGGACACACCTCTAGACTGAGGGGGTAATTCAGCAAGGTGCGAACTCACCTTGCGATCCTTCGATTCACGCGCTTGCTTCTCTCCTACATGCGGACATCACCGAACGCTTTAAAGGTATTCCAGTCTCGGTGAGGTGACTCGAGTGGTCGCGAGGTGAGGCGAAGTACCTTTAAAGCGTTCGGTGATGTCCACGTGTAGGAGAGAAGGAAGCGCCTAACAGTCTCGGCGAGGTGAATAGAAGGATCGCAAGGTGAGCGCTGACGTAACTGATGTAACTCTTGAGCTGTGCAGCACCTGAACCCCCGCTCCTCATGGATTGAGGTAAATCTTAGGCTTTACAACACTGCCTACCAGCGCACAACGGGCCTTATTGACTAAATGGTGAATTCACCTTGCTACAATTCAAGTCAAATCACCAAAATAGTTGCAGATTCACTTCTCAGTACTGACTACACTTGCTGAACAGGCGGATAGCAGCAATTATTGTCGCATGCATAGTGTGGCGTAGTCAGTCAGATAGAAGTAGGATGAGAAATCATGTGGAGTGAGGAGAATTAGACAAGTGAAGGGCAGTGACGTCAGTCTCACCATATCCCACTAACTGTATTCTGGGAATATTTTATTTCTATGTCACCGTATCCCAAGGTCATATTGTCATTTAGTCACAGTCGCCATTGTCACTTTTGAATGAATAGTCGCTTTACACAACACTAGAGTCTCGCCATCAACCCCCGAATACGCCAATCTGATTTGCATTTGTACCTTTGACACACACTACTGTTTAATCACTAATAGAAGTACCTGTGCACACGCACACAGGGTTAAGTAAAGAGCTCCTTACGTTTTTGACTATCATAGATGCAAAATTGGTCGCGTATTTATCACTTTTCAGAGTTTAGTCAATAAAGGAACATAGGGAAGTGCCGAATAGATGTGAATTTCTAGCTCTACGACACTATTCGTCCTTTAGTCAATAAGGCCCTATGTCTCCATGTAAACTAGAACATGCCACACTTAGATTGTAAGCTCTACGGGGCAGGGACCTCCAACCTTTTGAGTCAACCAAAACCTAGAGTGAACTATGCTTGTGATATTTTACTTGTATTGTTTAACGCACTTTTCCCATGTCTGTATTGTACTTGTATTACTGAATTGTACAGCGCTGCGTAAATTTGTGGCGCTTTATACATTTTTGTATTTTGATCATTTCTTATATAGTGCAACTATATTACGCGGCGCTTTACAGAGGTTCATCATTCACTTCAATCCCTGCCCCGTGCAGCTTACAATCTAGTTTTCCCCTATTCAGTCACACACACATAAGACAGACATAGTTGTATGTTTTGGATTGTGGGGGGAGGCCCATGTGGGTGTGGGGGGGGGGGGGGGGGGGGGGGGGGGGGGGGGTCCCACGCAGGTGTGGGGGGTCATACAAACTTCATGCAGATGAGGTCCAGGTTGGAGTTGGACCCAGAACCCAGCACTGCAGGGCAGCAATGCTAACCACTGAGTCACCGCATTGCCCCATATAAATAAATTTATACATACATACTGTACATACATACATACTGTACATACTGTACATACATACATACTGTACATACATACATACTGTACATACTGTACATACATGTCTGGGATATACTTTAGTTCCTCTTTAATAACGTAACAGATACTTCATATCCGCCAAGAGTTGGTGCTTGAGATACATGGAATTTGTAAAGGTAGAAAAAGCAAAAAAAAAAAGTATTTGAAACTCATTTTATTTATGTGAAAACTACTTATCTTCAATAGCAAGTACAGTGCTGTATAGCATAGTATAACAAATGGACTGGCGATATTTAGAGAAGGTTGTGGGATGGTGGCATCCCCTTTAATTAATCATTGACCATTAACTTTATGTTTTACAGGAATTCCAACAATAGAAGCAGTGAAAATAAAATGGATAATAATAAAAAGATGGCAATCCCACTGAAACATTGCTTTCTTCTGCTCGCAATATTTCTCTCTTCATTCCCCAAACAAAATCTCTGCTGCTATTACTGCTTAACCACCCCTGAAGAGAGGGTCCACATCTGCGATTACGTGTTCCAAAAAAATCGCTTGGATTCCGAGTTTTGCAATAACATTATGAAAAAAATGTTCCTAAGCCTGAATCTCTATGTCATAGGTAGGTTTACCCTTTGTATTGCGTTGCTGTGACTTCAGACTCAACTCCGACCAATAGCAGTCACCCAAACACCGATTATCTAGCTTTTGTGTAAATGAAATAATTCACTGGTTCCTCTACAAGTCATCAGTAATAGAGGAGGAAAGCTGACAGGCACAGCGAGGCACATGAGCTGGTTGTGAGAGGAAGAGAGTAAACACTTTAGATGAGAGAGATTATAAAAGCTCGTGAGAGTGAAATAATGGAAATGATGATGACCATTGGCCATTGATTTATTATCCATTAACCCTTTATGGAAAGGATATGACTGTGACAAAAATGCCGTAAAGGGGATGTAAAGTCAAAAGGCAGTTGTTAGTATTTTGTTATTCATACTAGTATTACTGGTTTTCCAGTGTTTCTCTGTTCATTTCTGTGCTGTCCCCTACAGGGTTATTTTTATCCTGCTATTAATGTTCACGTAGCCCAGATGTAGTCATATTCAGAGACTGTTACAACCTGTTCTGTAGAATTAAAGCGATCTGTTCCATTGACAAGTTAAGCGTACCACCTGTAAAATGATAAAGCATTGGCTGGCCTTTACTGTGCCTTACTAAC
>WMED01022805.1:0-11590 GCA_019650415.1 Pipa parva | reverse complement strand
CAGTTCGAACGTTAAGTATGTGGTTTTTGCAGTGTGTTCAATTGAATATAGGTTGACAATCATTTGCAAGTTCATTGTATTCTGTTTTTATTTACGATTTACACAACGTGCCAACTTTTCTGATTTTGGGGTTTGTAAGTTAGCTTCAAGTGACTTGCATTTGGGACATTCAGAAGAGGTGATTAGGCCCATGTTGAATCTCTTGAGTGGTGTTAAGTATGTCCCATGTAGAATTTTATAGGTCATATCATGATACATAGACAATACTAGGTTCCTGTTTGATCATATAGAGGCTTGGATTATGGTTGAGAATGATAGATTTGGGAAATGTTAGCCATTTTGCGATGCCAGTTTTGATGTTCTCAAGTTTGATTTGGGATCTGCTTTGTTTGTATATATCCTTAATATTATATGATATAGTGTTTGCTTGTTTAATAAGGTCATCTAAAGGATGTGTGTGGTCGGTCATTGTTTTGTGATATTTTGTTGGTGTAGGATCTCATTTGGAAATATGAGCATAAATCTGATGTTAGGGTAGGATACGTTCTTTGTAATTGTTCTGGCGATAGGATTTTGTGTTGCGAGTTTAGTGCATCTTATATCGATTTAATTCCAGCCTCTTCCCATTGTTTAAACATTGATGATGGTTTTTTTCCTTGTGGAAACTGAGGGTTTGCATAAGGGAGAAAGATTGATATTTTGAAGTTTAGGCCATTTTGTTTCCTTAGTATGCTCCAGGCTTTACAGGTGGTCTCAAGTAATGGGTTTCCTTCAAGTTCCTAGTTTCCGTTTCTTGGGTCTGTGTGTAGTAGAGAGCTTAGCGATTGATTTGGTAACATCATTTGCTCTAATTTGGAGTTTGTGTATTTTTCTTTCCCTGTGATCCAGTCAATTGCATGAACATGTTGTGCTGTTATGTTATAAGAATAAAAGTCTGGTAGGTTAAGACCTCCTTTGTTGCGTGTTTGTATAAGTTTATCCCATGCAATGCGAGGTCTTTTGTTATTCCATAGGAATTGTTGTATTATTTTTTTCAGTAGTTTGTTGTCTGAATCTTTTAAAATTATGGGTAGCATTTGTAACAGGTATAGCAGTCTGGGGAAGGTTATCATTTTGACCAGGTGAGCTTTTCCAAGGAAAGAGATTGGTAGTGTTTTCCATGTTGTGGATTCTGATTTGATTTTTGTGATTATCGGTGATATATTTAATTCTTATAGTTGAGAAATGTCCTTGGGGAGGATTAGATCTAGATATTTGATATGGTTCTCTGCCCAGCGGTAGGGGAAGTCTTTCCCTAATTTATTAATGATAGATATGTGTAGAGGAAGGGCTATAGTTTTGTTTGGATTTATCTTGAAACCTGAGATCATTTGAAAGTTTTGGAAGATTTCCTGGATTATAGGTATAGATTGTTGAGGATTCGTGGTCACTAGAAGTAGGTCATCGGCGAAAGCTATGAGTTTTAATTCCTCTTTACCCATTTCCAGACCTTTATAGTTTTTGAGTTTGTGGAGGTATCAGATGAATGGGTCTAGAGCCATGTTGAATAGGAGTGGTGACAAGGGGCATCCCTGTCATCTCAAGATATTTTGTTTTGTTTACTATTGGAATATTGTATTGCTTGTTTATGTAGTTTGTTTCTGGGGTTAGTGGAAGTAATGCAGATTTAGACCAGTTCACTCTCAACCCAAACATATCTCTGAATCAATAATTGACATTACATAAGGCAATGATTCGTTTGGATTTGCAAGGAATAATAGTGCATCATTTGCATATAGCGCAAGTTTTCCTTCAAGACGTCTAATCCCAAATCCTTGAATGGTGGGTGGAGGAGCGGATCATAATTGCCATTGGTTCTATCGCCAGTGCAAAGAGAAGTGGGGAGAATTGGCATCCTTGTTGGGTACCTCTTTTAAGCTCTATTCTGGTTGATAAAGAGTTGTTTATTTTGATTTGTACTATAGGCTTATTGTACAACAGTTTAATCCATTGGATAAAGTTTTGTCCAAAGCCAAATTGTTCCAGTAATATCCACAGATAGTGCCCATTCAACCGAGTCAAAGGCCTTGGCCAGTTCTAAAAATAAGAGGTGGGGATTATTGTTTTCTAAATGTGCAACTTGCATATGTCTGTGGTCTTTTGGGGTATAAAGCCCATTTGATCTGGATGTATGATGCTGGTTATAACTTTAGCCAGGTGATTGGCTAGTATTTTTGCATCTGCATTTAGCAGGGATATGGGCCTGTAGGATTCACAGAGTGTTGGGTCTTTGCCTGGTTTACGAATAAGAACTATGTGTGCTTCATAAATGTGTTTGGTAGTGAACCTTTTTCTTTTGCATTGTATAGAACTTTAGTATTGTGGTATGAGGTGATTACGTATTGATTTGTACCAATCTATCGGTAGGCCATCTGGTCCTGGGGTTTTGTTATTTGCCAAAGCTGTCATTGCTTTAAATATTTCATCCTGAGAAATATAATTTTTATGTTCATCTTCTAGTTTTGGGAATTTAATTTTTTTTTCAGTTGGTTCCTGATCCGCTTGTTCCCCATTACAGCTTCTGAAGTATAAATTTGCTTATAGTATGAGGCAAACATTTCACATATTTCTGAGGTTTCGTCAAGTATTTGATTTGTTTTAATGCTTGGCATTATGGTTGTTGTTTTTTCTGTCCTAGCCAACAGAGTTAATATTTTTCTGTGCTTAGCACCTAGCTCAAATCCTCTGTCTGGCATATAGAAATTTTTTTGTGTAATTTCTGTGTAAGCCAATTCTAAGTTTCTTCATGTTTCTTTAAATCCTATGACATTATTAGGGTTCTCTGAATTTTCTGCGTTCTTTATCTTTGGCTATTTTAATTTTTGCATTTGTTTGTTGTGTTAATAGCCTTTGTTAATACTCCCCTCATAAGGAGTTATTGAAGTCCCCATAAGGCATATTGGGGCTGCAGGTAGTTTATTTATAATAGTTTCTACTGCTACAATAGCGATTTGGGGGGGGGGGGGGGGGAATATACAAGTTTACTATGGTGAGCATTTGCCCATCTAGTTTGCTTTTAGGATTACATATCTACCACACTGATCTATTGAAAGATTTTCTAATTGGCATTTGGTTTGTCCCTTTAGAAGCCAGGATCCACAGACCAACTAAACTTGAAGAAACAGTCCAGCCATGTCAAAAAAAAAAAAAAGGTAATGTATTGTAAATGCATAATTTTTACTAATATACTTTTAACTCCTTAAGATGCACCTAGGATTTTAAGAACAAAAAAAAATATTTTAGCACACTGTTTTTAATAAAATACCACCCCTCCTCTACTCGCTTCCCTTCTGAACTTACTCAGTGTTCCAGCAAGCTAGCTCCTGTCAATGCTTCTCCTTACTGAGCTAGGTTGAGTGCAATAGCACTCCCTCCCAGCTCTATTAATCATGGACTCTGCAGCTGTGCTAGTACCTGCTGAATCAACGGTGACTAGGGCCACTACTAGCGGAGCTCCGCACCATCAGTTCTACTCGCAGTGGATTTTGCAGCTACTAGCGCAGCACCTGAATCCATGAATAGAGCCAAAGGTGCCAAGGAGAGTCATTATACTCAACTCAGTGGAGAGGCTCTGCTTGCTGGAACACTGGAGAAAGGCAAGTACTACAAATTTTCTTCAGCTTCTGTGGGGGTGGAGTACCAGCACCCCCTATTGTCACCCCACAGCAGCTGAAAAGGAATATGGCAAGTACATTTATACTTTAAAAAGCAGTATGCCAGTTAGCTGGCATTATAATAGCTTCATAGAAGCTTACTGGATATTTGCATCACTGCTCCGGTTCTGATTTCTACAATCTACAGCTACACAGACTAGAGACTGACTGACTGGTATTTATTGATCTACCGTATATAGTATACTATGGGGTTTTTGACCCAAGTCTATTTAAAATTGATTGCTCATATACTTTACCCATCAGTTACTACTACTACTACTACTTAATCCTCTGCTGTGTGTCCTATGATTAGGACTTGTTTTTAAATGCTTTCATCTTTTTCACTTTTTCATTAATTAATAAAATTGTGTGCACCAAATAGGTTCTCTTTAGCAACTTATTCTAATGTTATAACCTATTGGTAGCACCTCTAACATTACTTTATAAGTGTGCGCACATCCACTGCTCTATATAAATAGTTTTGGGTAACAATCCACACTTAAGACCTTACGACTCTATTCCACCTATTCCAACTTCCAATTGCAAATCCAGGTTGCTAGTTACCTTGAAATTTTGTAATCCTTAACAGGCAAATTTTAAAAAAGTGCTGGTTGTTTTGAAAACACTAAGAAACTGAATCAAGAGAACAGCCTCTCCAAAATGTAAGCAGGAGTGTTTGTTTGGCCTAGCTGTTTTATAGCAAGTGTGAAAACAGAGTCCTAAAGTTCAAAATTAAAGAATCAGTGACAAGACCAGATTTAAAAAAAAAAGTTTATTAAAGTAAATTTATGATCCTGATGTTCCTGTAAAGAAATATAAAAGTAGTATTAAAAATAAATTTCAATTCTGCATTAAAAACGGGGTTTTAATTTCTAGTTTGAAGGGAGAAAGGAGTAAATATGAATACATAAGCTGCAGCATGGTTAAAGGATCAGTAACACTGGATTGACATTTATTCCTATGCAGATTCGTAAAAAATATATTTTAAGCTGGTCTGCAGCCAAGTTGGGCTCCAACATTTAATATGCATCAACTAAAAGTTCCATAAGAAACAGGACTACTCACGGGGTTTACTTTATGTACATGATGGCTGCAACCAGGAAGTTGCAGCCATCAAATTTAATTTCAAAGACAAGCTGCAGGTAATTCTTAATGGGCCAATAAATTCTGAAGTGTTTCATCCACACTAAAAAGTTTACTCACCTTACAGCTCAAATGCTATTCAAGATTGAATCCTGCAGAAATAGAGTCTCTCTTAAGCCTGGAAAAAACAGTTTTACAAACTTGAGCACAGCACACATACCTATTAAAATATGGTACCCATGGCTGCATATTGGTACTATACAAGAGGAATCTGCAATGTGCCTCAACTCTCTTTTCTAACATTTTCACAGCAAAAGCCAGGTCATAGCATGCAAAAAAATTAAATTTACACTATCTAAAGGCTTTGTGCAAAATATATAATCCATTAGGCAATGCCCAAATTCAGAACTTTCAAACTAGGTGACTACACACCTCATCTGAGCTATGCAATATCAAGGGCAGTCCTCAACACATCATGTATAATTACAGTTTCAGCTTCTCTTTCAGAAAAGGTAAAATTAAAACCCAAAACCATTTGCAAGTGTTCCATGGAGTAAGCAAATTGTAGCAAAGATAGCAATTAGAAATAAAAACCCACCTCACATGCAAACTTCAGGTACAGCTTAACCGATTCCAGTTTTCATTCCCTAAAATGATGAAAGGAACAGTTAACTAAAATAGATTTAGCAGCATGATAGCCAATTGTTCTGTGCCATCACAATAAAGAAAACATTTTATGTACTGCATGCAAAAACTTCTGAATAAAGCAGAAGTTTAAAACTGCAGCATAAAAGGGACAAGCTATTGTGGTAAAATTCCACCTTTATTAAAAGGGCCAGTAACATCAAAAGTGAAATCCACATGCAAGTTCACTGGACACAAGTCCACATTGCTGAAATGGCACAACTATGCCATGACTGGATAAGCACTGAAAATGTTGAAGTTTTAGAACATTCTTCCTGCATAAAGCTAGGGACAGACTTAGCCAAGCTGGAAAAAATAGCATCCATTGTTACATATGGGATAACTTACACGGGTTATTTCAATAGATAGCCTGCATTAGAATAGTTCAACTACAAGCTATGTATTGATTACAACCCAATATAAACTTCTAAATTCTATAAAATATATTCTATATAATTAAAGGGACACTATAGGTCATAAAGCATTAGTTTTCTATCAACTGGACAGCTTTTAGGCATGGCAAGTACTAAGTTTCTTCAGTTTCAGATGGCACTGTCTGTAAATTTAAGCAGAATGCAGAGTCCCTCTGCAGCTTCTGGACCCTCCTAACAATGGCCAAGGAAAATACTCTAGATGGCTCAATGTATTTAATGTGGCTTCAGATGGGTGGGGGTTGCTCATCCAGAGAACATCACCCTCAGCCACTGGGAGAAGTAGACGTAAGTTTTGCATTATATTTCTTCAATTCTTCTATTTTTAGAGCACCTTTAAAAAATGAGATGTTCCAATATAAAAAAAAAATTGAATTTGCACTGTCTGTTTAATGAGACAGAAGACCAAACAGAAATACCATTTTGTAAGTAAGGGAATTCAATCTGGTGTCTGTAGCTCTAGTTTTATGGGGACTGCATAAAACAAATTTTACAAGACAACACTAAATATATTGATAGCATCCAAAATCTTCCAAGAAGCAGTTATGTCTCCTACATATATGTCACATAATTGCTATTTTGCTATATATAATTTATTCAGTGGTTTTTCATCTTCTGTTTTACAGAAGCCCCACTTATCTACTTTAGCTCATTCCATTTGGAATATCAAGTTAGAAAGTAAATCTCCAACTTCAATTCTGAAATACAGTCAGAAGGAAATAGGTGTGGAGTTGCACACCTGCAAATTTGTTTGCTTCCTTGAAATTATCAAGTTTTCAAATTGGCTTAAGATTTTAAGATTCCAAAGTGAGATGCTAAGTAGGATAGAAAGGGGGATCTGTAAAAAAACAAAAACAAAAAAAAAAACTTGCCATATATACACATTACCAATCACTTACAGCCATCAGTTTACCAGTGTCAATTGAGAGGCCAAACTGATCCTTTATCTAAAAAGTGTGTGAATGCAAAGCAGGAGCCCATGAATAGCTGCAGGTAGTTTAGATATGGTGTATTGTTTGTTCAGTAATTTAAAATATTTTACCTGACACCCCACAATGCATGGGGACTTAAGATCTATTTTGAGACTGCTCTAGAGTTCTTCTGGTAGTTTCACAAGTGTCAATTTAAATGTGGGCAACCAAATTCATTGTGGGTTAAGAGTCCCTGTTAAGCTTCCAACTGCCAGCACATGCAAATTTGCTCTATACAATGGTTCTTCAACGTTAAAAAGAGTTAATGCATGGGAAAACTTAAGCCTGCACTGCATCTTAAACAGATACAGTGCAATTTTACAATTTGGTGTTACTGGCCTTTTAATAGTTCAGGAACATGCTGACATGAAATGAACTATCTGGCAAATCAAATTTATGTCCGTTGAGCATCATTTACCAAAGACTACATTTACCAAAGCAAGTTTCTAGGGAATGTTACGCAAAAGGTTACTGCAATGCATGTGCTCCGCAGCACAGCAAATCATGGATAACTAGTAGGGGTTATTGTTAAAATGCCCACCCCATCAAAAACCTTCAAACAAGTGTGCAGTATAAATGCAACTTCACTTCCAGCCGACTGTCTGAAAGGTGTACTGTCTGCATTTCAGTGTATAGTTGGGCTCAGCACCTTAAGGCAAAACTATCCTAGATAAGCAGAATGGTTTTCACATTAGGCCAAAGGCCTACTACCAATCACTGATTAAGTTTCAACTGCCTGCCATGGAAACTTAAGTAGAAAAATACTGGTAACCAGATTCTATATTATAGCCCCCACAAAGCACTTAAAGATACAGTCCCCTTGACAGTAAAATAATGTGCATATAATCAATATATAAAGTGTATTTTATTGTGTTTGCACACATGGAGATCAGATTTAAAAAAAAACAAAAACAAGAGGACTGAACCTTTATAACATTCTGATACCACACTTCTGAGGTTTATGAGATTCATAGAACAGTGGCAAAATGAGCACAATGCAGCACTTTAATTACAGCCTGTCTATAATCACAACCTGCCTACATTTACAAGCTCATTTTAGAAAATGCATTAAATTCAGATTAGGCACCCAGAGAAAATCCATTTCAGATTCTGAGACTGGGCTTGAGATCTTAGATTTTGTATTTGTTCATTGAAATGGTCAGGATACAGATTACCATACCAGTAAAATTTATATCAGGATTAAGTCACAGCAACTCTAAATGGGTATGCACAAACATGCATAGTACGTTTACATTCAAATTACACAATTCAACTTTCAAATAACCCAGCCCATTACAAAAACTGCTACATACAAGAGCCAAATTCTACAGTGCCAGTACCCTTTATTTGAAAGGATGCAAATGGGGGGGGAGGGGGTTGGGGGCCAGTCACTGGAAATTCCTGCCCGATGCATTGGAATGCTGTATGACCAGAGCCAAACTAGTTGTTCTGTAGCTGAGCTGAAATAGTACCCATTTCCTGTGGCACAAACCACAGAGGCCAGTTTGTTGTTGACAGTAGAGCCAATTAAAAATAGCTCAGCTACAGTACAGCCACTGTGGACCAGGCCTCAGTTTTAAAACTTAACAGTCATAGGGTAATAATGGCATGATGCCTAGTTACTACGCCGTATATCCACAATGGTATGGAGAACCTCATTGACGTAGTAAGTTACCATTTCAGATTAACCCAAACCATACCCATAGATCACAGCATTCTATCAGGGTTGATATCTGATTTTGGGTGTATGTGGGCAAGTGGATGTGTATACCATTTAACTGCAGTTTTTCCATAGTTTTTAATAAAATTTATCCATGGATCTCTCTCATTCAGGTACTGACTCAGGATATTATATTTTGTCAGATAATCCCATGTAATGATTAAAGTTATGCAACTTACAGCAGTACCATTTACACGAGGGGCATTCATGTTGCATGCCACCCAATGTTTTCTTTTTTCCCCCACCCCCCAAATAAACTTTATATTTTATGGTTTGACAGCACAGAAAAATAGATCTGGCTGGAGGTGTGCAGAGAACACTGCAATTTGCTGCCTTATTCAGGTTTAAAGCCAGGTCTGATCGATCATATGATGACCCAGGAGCTAGATCTTCCATAAGCTCCAGAAATTGTGTACAGAAAACTTAGATTTGGCCTTCATCTGACGGTATAAGCTGCCTATAGGTAATAATTTGACCAACACGTCACGATGCAACCAGCACAGTACCATATTAGAGTGAAATGTTACTTATTGCAGCAGAAGATTTGCAGCATAGATGGTTTGTGGTAGAAATCCTTAAAATAACAAGTCCCTATAAACCAAATCCATACAACCCACCAAGTACTAAGCAAATCAATGAACGTTGAAGCAAACAATGACTACAATCTAAGACACTGAACGGTCTACCATTACAGTTTAACATAGGTCATTGCCTTTCTAAAAATTACAGAATCCCTTCATTAGTAAAGTTACAAGATCTTTGAAGTACATTTAGGTGCATAATCACTGCAGGCAATTAAGCTGCCACGCAGATCAAAAACGACGCTCTTCAAAGTCCCTTATGGCTTTGTGCCAGAATACAGAAGTGCTGCATTGTGATCCAATCAACAGAAAGTGCAATATCAGAATAGCATAATTCACAGTAAGGCACCAAAGTTAGAGGATTACATATTTACCTACCTGGAAGCTGTCAGCAATGAGCATCTTGAATCAAGCAGGATTACTACATCCGGGATCCTATAGTCCAATGGTAGCACTATGTTCCTCAAAGTTATGCATTGCAGAAATGCTTGCTATAGACGACCACTAAGATTGTAAAGTGCACTTGAAATTGCTAAAAACTCCAGCATATCAAATACAATGAAGAATTTCCAAAGACTGGCTGCCAACAAAAAACTGATAAGGACTGAAACAAGGGCTTTTAACAGTTTAGTTTTTTTGGTTTAACCATACAATCCACAGTCTGCATTTCTGATTTGGGACAAAATTACTGAAGGCAATAAAAGGACTAAAACAAAGTCAAGGGACGCCATAATTCAGGACCTGCTTTTTACATTCTGGACTAAGTATGGTTTTATTTAAAAAGCAAGTCCCTGAAGAGTATGAAGCACAGTGGTGCCACATGCTGCTACTTTGATGCAGACATGAATCAAAATTTCAAACTCAAGTTCACTTTTACAGCTTTATAAAGAGGACAGCCAAACCTGTAAAGTACAGAAGGCATAGCCCAACATTCTGACAGCAATTTCTAAACATGAATTTTATTCTTTGATCTGAGCTACATAGAGCTCCACATAGGTTGGGATTGGTTACTAAGTGGTGCAGTACAGTGTAGATAAAGCCTCTACACATCTAGCGTTTTAAGATTACAGCCCCTTGGGTTCTCTTTTGAATACTGGGGTGAAATCATTCAACTGAAAGTTCCCCAACATGCTAATTCACAAATTAGATTCTTGTATTATATTTGCACTTCAGGCTTGCATCACCCAAAATGTGATGAGTAAGGCTACACGCAATTCACTGTAAAGCTGATACCAAACAGGTTAATAATTAACCTTGAGCCTAACCAGACTTGAGCCATGTTAAGAGCAATATAAGTTCATTCCAAATACCCATCATTCACTGGTAGTTTCAGCAGAACATTACAAGAGACTTATACCATGAAATCCTAGAATAAAGTAGCAGGACTAACAAGTACCACAGTTTGTGGCATATGTAGAAGTCTGATTAATACACAATACGTATAAACATGTCACTGCTGTTTTAACATTTTGCATTTAGGTGTACAGATTAGATAATGTGGTAAAAAAATTATGCAACTGAAATAATTCTGGTCGTTTCATTTTAGGGGTGCTGTTTTCACTCATGATAGTACACAAAGAAATACACAAACCCTTTACTGGATGAATATTTACCAGGGCTGAGGAGTCGTGGACCATTCTGGTGGAGTCTGAGTCGTTATAAAATGGACCGACTCAGACTCCCAAAATATATAATACATTGGTAGAGTTAGTTCATTTAAGTATATGCTGAATACATTTTCATAAGAATTTGGGAACATAATGAAATGTCCTGTAAAGGTCTGTTCTATTCCTTATATAAGGATCTCGGCTCTTAATTGAAATGAATGTGTGCTGCACTTTATGTACATGCTCAGTAGTGAAGCTCCTTGCTACAGATCAGAGGAAAAGGCACTGGAAGGAATGGCTGCACTCACAGATCTGCTAGAGAAAACAGGATTAAAGACGTTTGCCCACTACAAAAATTAGCTTTCAACGTTTTTGTTGAAAACTGTTTTTATCCACTTACTGCAGCGTTTTGCATATTTGCAATTTATTAAAGTTGTGTTCCAATTAAGAACACAAAAAACTTTAATTGCCAATTTGTATCCAATAAATATATTTTGTTCTACCTAAATAGCTTGATTATTGTATCATAAGGATGATAAAAAGCTTAAATTAAGTTCTCTCTTAAACATGCGGCATGAATGAGGGAGTCTGAGTCATGGGAAATTGAGGAGTCTGGCTTTGGCTTACAGACTCCACAGCCCTGATAATTACACACATTTCGGGAGGGTTCCCTTTGTCAAGCATACAAACTAGCCCAACATCTAAACAGAACCCCACCCCATTCAGTGATCATGTGAGCAGGTTGATCTATACCAGTGTTCCCCAAAGTTGATTTTTTTGTGGCCCGGTTATTTTAGTGCTTATCCTTCGTGACCCGGCAC
>WMED01022803.1:0-11590 GCA_019650415.1 Pipa parva | reverse complement strand
CGACTGGCGCAGTCGCCCGAACTGTTCGCACTACTTCGGACAATGGTGAATTCCCCCCCACAGTGTTTGTGGTTTCCTTTGGAGACTGCACCTTAGTGAAAAGACTTTGGCACATATGAACTGGGATAACATCGCCACTTCTACCCACACTAGGAGTGAGACCAGTCATCCTTCTTCCCTATTCATTTTTATCCCCTTTTCATAAGTTGTCTCCCACCCTGAGAATTGCCGGAGCCGTTAGGGGGGCACCATGACAGGATCATTCCCTGAGGTAAAAGGCCCTGCATTCCTGATGGAGGTTGCGACATGTAGAAGCAAAGGTGAAAAAGCAGCCGTAGTTCATATAATTTAAATGATTATCACAAATATTCATTTTCTTTTTTTTTTTTACTTATACTTAGTTTTCTTAAAGGGTATGAAAAGTTTGAATAAAGCATTATTATATAGAGAAAGCCAACTTATATATTAAAATATAAAAATGATATTGGGATCAGTAGTACTTGCCTCTTGTTTTAACAGCCCTGCATCCCCTCCCATTCTGTGTACAGGCTCTTCCTGTATAGTGCTGATAAGCCCAGCCCCTGAATGACATCATAGAACTGTTCAGAGTGTAGAAAACCTTTCCCTTCTCCTTATATACAGCCTGTTCCTATCCCTGAGCACTGACAGATGAAAGCTGCTCCACTGCCTCTGCAGGCAGCTGTGGAGAGAGGAAATTGGGAACAGGAGGGGGAGTGGCTACACACAGCAGGAAACTCTGTTACAGGAAGAAAGCAATTACAGGGGGATGTGGAACTCCGCTGAAATAAGAGGGGAGTCAGGAGTTTCTTAATCGTTCTATTGCTTGACAATAGGTAAATGGGGCCTTCTTTATAGACAGAGTTTACATACTCTTTAACATAATTATTTTATCTAAAATGTAGTTTTAGATATATACATTCACACACTACTACTGCCAAAATCATGTTTGCTTGAGAATTCTCTTATATACACTGTCATGCAGTTTAATCTCGGGGAATTTCCCTTAGTTCCTCTGCAGGCTTATTTATCTTGTTTCTGTGCACATATTCTCAAGCAGCCTCAACAATGTTGAGATCAGGGTTTTGCTCTGTTACAGAACTCCGTGTTCTTCATTTTTTAAAGATTTCTTTTTAGATTTTTTTTTTTTTTTTAATAACCTTGGACATGTCTCCTGGGTCATAGCACAGATCAAATCACTAAATACTTATGCAGAAGTACAGTAGGAACCCAATCCTGAACGAAAACACTGTCATTCTTTACCTTTGTATGCAGATGCTTATCTACGTAGGGAAGGATTGATTTCTACCGCTTCACATTATATTATAAACAGTAAATGAACTATCAGAAAGGTGCGTAGGTAAATAAAAAAGTCACTAAATCAGTGATGAAAATCACTACTGCAGCAGAGGATTACTCAAGAAAGTCCAAATAGTCGGGTAAAGGTCAAAATTCACATCCATTCATCACTTCCCGACCTTTGCATATTCATCAAACGTAGGTTATTCATTAAGTGTCAGAATCTGTTGAAGTAGCAGATTCAGCAAGGCGAATTGTGTCGCCAGTCTTACTTCACCAGATTGAAGTGGCAATTAGGGAGGTGATGGCAGGGTTCCTGCTGCTCAGTGAATTAAGGAGTAGAAAATACACAGCTATCAGAGCACAGAAACCTGACGAGACGAGAATTTACCCAGTTGAATTCTCACTTTGAATGAATAATCACCAAAGAGATCTTCAATTCAGTTATAGTCAAGCAACCTCTTGGTTTGAGAAGAAATGAAAGCAACCAAAAAAATGTGCTGCTGCTGTTCAGCACCCCCATAGTCCTTCAATTTCGGCAGTAGGTTGGTCCCTTCTGAGGAATGGGTTTTTCTGAGACTTTTCCCATTAGGATCACTTGTCACATGACTTCTCAGGAATGGAAGGGGGGTGGTTTTGCATTTCCATCAAAGATGATCTCCATCTTGACTATAATTGCTCCTTTATATCATCATTTGATTGCTATGGTCTAGCCAGACACTGAATTTAAGAACAGAGTCTGAACAGAAAGATTAATGTTGAAAAAGAATTAAAATAATTAAAATCCAAATCTTCCATGAAATGATTTTATTTTTTTTCAGGAGTTGGTGAAAAAATACAAAGGAAATTTACTAAAGTTGAAAACTATTTTTTTTTCTTTACTTTTTCACCCATGTTTGCCTGTGTTTTGCCCATTTTTTGGGGTGAAAAACTGCAAAAAATGGCGGCCAAAGGTACGTTTTTTACCTTTTTGCCCATTTTCAAAATGGAAAATAGGCAAAAAGGTCAAAAAAATCATTTTCAACTTTAATAAAATTTCGCCGAAAAGCTTAAATTTTAAAACTATAAAAAAATCAAATGAAAAAATAAAATATAATTTTGTGATGGCGTCTATGAGCCGGTAAAAGCAGCAAATACGTTTTTTTCAACTTTAGTGAATATGCCCCTTAAATCTCTTTCACACTACAGAACTTCTGGTAGTTGGTGTAACCACTCACATGGATATGACATTTTTTTCATAGTACCTGCACTGGCATTATTACACACTACTCAGTTTTACAAGATTCCAAGAAAGTAGCATTATGTATGTGGTATCATGGACAAACTCAGTTATACAGAAACATTATCTCAGCAGCTTTTCCCCCTAACCACACAGAGCTTTAACTACTGTTTACAAAATAACAATTTTATATCTTAGAAATATGTTTAAAATAAAACTGTAAAAAGTTGATTGCATTCCACAGTACTCCTTTTTACCACTTGTAGAAATTCATCTGTTGGGAGGGGTTCCATCTTAATTCTGAAAAAGAAAGAAAAAATATAAATTAATGTTTTTCTTAATGATTCTAATTATAAACTATGTGATGAGTGTACATTGCAAACCAGCAGACAGTAAAATATGTCCTTTATAACTAACTAATCTGTTTGTAGATATGATTGGGGCTAAGCCTTAAAATACTGGACATCCTAAGGTTGGACTAGAGATCAATAATGGGGCACATTTACTAAAGTCAAATAAAAGTAAATGCAGGAGAAGCAGCCTATATTTACAAATATCTCCTATTTACTAAACTGTTCAAAAAACATTTTATCCCCCAAAAGAATTCTCTCCCCTCAGGCTGACTTAAACCCATTTGACTTTAGAAAATGTGCCCTTGAGTGTAACCTTTGCGTTGGACATGGACTTAAAAAAGGTCAACTGATGGGAACCTGTAAATGTGTGACCAAGAAAACAGAAAGGACATGTATTAGTTTCCTTTATCCAAACCCCACATCTCATACTACTTTCCCTACCACAGTCTTTTTACTGTTTATTCTTTCCCGTTTTGAAATGATTGACTTATTGTGCATGATTATAAATATCCATACATAACCTTAAACTCTGCACTACACTTAAAAATGATCTACATAGAGAGAGGTAACAAACTAAAATCATACCCTGCTCAAAATATTTGTTACCTTGCTAATCTACACACCAGGGGGGTAATTCAGGAAAGATCGAAGTACCCTTGCGAAGCTTCTCATCACTTAACCGAGTCGGGTACGCGCTCACTGATGTCCTGCAAGCTTTAAAGGTACTTCGGCTCACCTCGTGACCACTCGGTGCGCCTCGCCTCGCTGAAGTACCTTTAAAGCGTTCACTGATCTCCGCTTGCAGGAGACCGGTGAGTGCGTACCCAACTAGGCGAAGTGATAAGAAGCTTCGCAAGGGTACTTCGATCTTTCCTGAATTACCCCCGGTGATTTCTCTCCAGTTTAGATTTTTAAACCGCCTGTCGTACCTAATTATAAACAAAATTTACTTGAATTATAAATTATAGACCTTCAAAAAATGTACCCATTCTATAAAAACCTGCTTATTTCTTAAGTCTTCCACAAAACAAATTTGTTAAACTGTTCAATTTTAGACTATATTAATACTCGTTACAAGAAACACATTGTTACTGTACTTATTCAAGTGAAAGCTACAAAGGAATGTAATCAGAATCCTGTAGACTGTAGACTATAGACCAGCAATGGCGATCCTATGGCATGCGTGCCAGAGAGTGCCCATGCGCATTTGCCACTACTGCTGTCTTCCAACCCCCTAGCGAGCAAGCGCTTCTCCAGTGTACGCCTGGACCTGACCTGACAGTTTTCAGGT
This sequence comes from Pipa parva, assembly GCA_019650415.1. NCBI lineage: Eukaryota > Metazoa > Chordata > Amphibia > Anura > Pipidae > Pipa > Pipa parva. Next base: position 7,410 of record WMED01022803.1, on the reverse strand, counting down.
CAGATCTGCAGCCTACACTGAATGAGTGCTCGCTGGGGATCGCTCCTCCCCTCCACTCAGGCGCGATGACGCCACTCATCAGCGCCTGCTCTTCATGGGAAGGTACTGGTGAGTGATGTCACCTTTTTGGTTCTCCATCACTGCTATAGACTAATGAGAACCTATGGTGAGTGCTCTCGCCGGGAGGGGAATCCCTTTAATGCGCATGCTGATGTCCGCGTGCAGGACATCAGCATGCGCATTTCAGTTGTTCCAAAGTGAGGCGAACACTACGCACTTCACTTCAGAGCTTGCTGAATTCCCCCCTTAAAGTTGAGCCACGGCTACACGTAACCTCCTATGTGGCATTTGCCTACTCTATATAATGGCAGAGCCAGCACTGGCTAAGGGGGTTATTATCTAAAGTCCGAATTTGACTGTCAAATTCCCATAGCAAATCCACGACTGCAACAATTCTCCCATTGTAAAATCGCAACTGTGACAATATTTCCATAGTAAAGTCATGACTCTGCAACAATATTCTCATTATAAAGACGCGACTGCGGCACTAGCAGTCTATTGCAACTGTCTTTAGCTGGCAAATTCCCACCTTTACACAAGAATTCGGACTATAGAGAATAATCCCCTAAATGTAGCACTTAACTTTAAAACCTCAGAAGTTAACTATATATGTTACTGTATTTTCACAATGTGTTATTTTTCTAGATATAACTAATACATACTTATTATATACCACAGGCATTTGTTACATGAATCCAAACTTTAGAATCATCCATGCTTGGATACAGATGTCAGAAGTTTAGATCATCATTGGCATCCCCAATATGAATTCACTCAATGCAACTTAGACAGATTACATTACAGTTACATTACTTCACAAAAAAGGAATCTTTGATCCATGGCATATGCTACTGTGGTAGATTAACATAGGCCTACAATGTAATATTATACATCATGAAAACATACTGTGCATTACAAGCAAATCTTCCAATGATAAACTGTAGATCAGAGTCATATTCTAACACAGTTTACACACTGAAAGGAGTATGTCATGTCTCTGGCGAAAGAGTCTGCCTTAGCATTCAAAAACAAACAGGAATTCCTGAATTGGGGCAACTGTTTATGGAGGACTAATAACTCATAGAAACCAATCATTAGTTACCATTTACTGGAAACAGGGAGCCAGAATTATGAAATCCAACTGATTTCTATGGGTTACCAGTCTCGTGTAAATGATTGCCCCATTCATTAATTTCTCCAAAAAAGTCACGTCTACACTTCCCTCATTTAACAATTATAACACTATTTTAAACACACTTAATGCTCTTACATACACTCCTTGGATGGCTTTACCATGACTTAACTAAGAGGATAGGCCCTGCTTACATTAGGAGTAGTGCCTGTAGATTTAAATAAATGATGGGCAGCAGAAGTTCATCTTCAAACAGGAACAGTTTATTCAAAGCACACCAAACAGGAACAAACACTTCTAAATTGAAGTAGCACAGTTGCATTTCATAGAACATAGTACATCTTGTGCATAGTTACAACAACCAAGGGACAGGAGCAGCTCCACTTTCTGGCATGTACACAGGAATCCCACCCTGTAGGAATACTTAGAGTATTTCTGCTTAGCAACTGAGATGAAACCAGCCTGAGTGCTTCCCACTCCAGGGGTGCAACTATCTCCAGACCTAGCAAACTGACACCCTAAGCTCTGCCACTGAGACCCTGCTCTAGGTGCCTGACCTGCTGTCCAAGCCACCTGGGTATATTAAACACATAGCACTACTTGATGGGGAAACTACCCTTCTGTAGCAAGAGTTAACTATCACTTCTGAAGAGACCTTTTACTGGGCTCTGATAACTCTATCCCAGAGTCCCTCTTCTAGTGGAGGCCCTGGAGCCAAAGAGCCACTTCCTTGTTGGACAGCAGCTTATATTACCTCTGAGATCCTACCCAGAATTTACATATTCATACACATTTTTCTTTAGTGGAATAAATTATCTACTCCACTAGTTGGAGTCACCATATAGCAGCGGTTCTCAACCTGTGGGTCGCGACCCCGGCGGGGGTCGCAAGGCTGTCCCACTGGGGTTGAGAACCGCGCCGACTCCCGGAAGCACCCGCAGGAATCCTTCTTATAAGGGTTCCTGCGGGTGATGTCGGCCTTAAATGTCATCACACGACGCGCGACGTGATGACGTTTCGGCTGAACGTCACCACGTGACGCACGTACGTGATGACGTTTGGCCGAAACGTCATCACGCCGAGCGGCGTAATGACGTCAGAAGGGGGTTGCGGTCTCAACAAGGTTGAGAACCGCTGCCATATAGGATTTCACACATATTTGGAGGAAATGTATCAAAGTTGAAAGTTTTTTTTTTCGATGGCCTAATGCCGGAGAAGCAGTGTTTATTTTATTATGCCGGTGTCATATTAAATAATTCAAAAAAGAATGTTTTTGCCATGTAGGAAATAATTTTTTTATACATAAAAAAAAAAAAGTTTTCAATCCTGTAAAAATCAGCAAAAAGCTTGTTAAATATCCCCTCTTCCATACAATATCAGATGATTACTTTCTTAAGCACAGACTTTTTTTTAGGAAATGAATTATCTATTATTTTCCTATACAATATTGCACCACATGATTGGCCAAACTACTAAAATAATGTTATTGTTTCTGCTAAAGGGCGCTGACATAGGAAGGGAGTTATATAATGGTGTAGGAAATGTATTCATTTCACCATGAACAAAACCAAATGAGTCAATCTGAATCGTACTCAGTGGACCACATAATTCCACGTTATTGCATCTGATGCAACCCAAACAGCTGCACTTAGTGACATGAACAGACTGCAGCTGTACGCCCATATATGGATCTCACTGCAGCCATTGCTATCCACTTTCCTGCTTCAAAGTATAATATGTGCAACTTATTCATTAATATGTGCGACTAATACATATCATATGTGCAACTAATTCATACTAACATTTTCATGGAACACGTAACACACCACATGCATGTATTCATATTAAATACTTTATACACTTTGCACAATTTTTAATTTAAAAATAGTTTTGCTTTCACTTTTCCAAGAACTATGTAACAAAAGCATTCCAATGACTGTCCTAAAAACAATGCCTCTGATATAGAATACATGGGACATAAAATATCTAAATTCAGTGAGGGAAGTTAACTGCTGGGGAATACCCAGTTTCACTAAAGTAAAGGCCATCACAATTATTAAAACAACGTGATGTATCTTACTCTCCCAAAATATCCTTCTGCTGTTTCTTTTTGTTAACTTCATCTATTTATATCTATTAAATTGTGCAGGGTGTGAGCAGGAGAGATGCTGCTTGTGGTTTACTGAATGTCCCTCTTACTTTAGTGGTAGTATTTTCCTTTCTTCTGAACATACTACTGAACATTCCCCAAAAATGTATCTACTGAACAATAAACCTCTATATCATGATGTGAAGTTTGAAGGCTAAGAGCTTGTTGTACTTTGATCCTTTGTTGAACCCCTATTAATGGAAAAGAATCATCAGGTGTTAGGACAATTATCTATGCCCCTCCCCTGTAAAGAACTTTAAGCCTCTTCTTAGCTACTGTAATATATAGGGTAAATACATTTTTTTTTTAACCATGACCTGGTAATAGTCTTTATGTGCAATCTAGATAACTTATTCAAGGCCATGGTTGGACTGTCCCACTGGAGGATCCTCTGGTTGGCCTCATCTGGCCAACTTGTGCTTATCTGCCGTCTGCCCTTTATACTTTTTATTTTCCACTCTATGGTCCAACACATGTGCAGTGCCCTCCTTATCTCCCTTCCTGACTGATGTGCATTTAAACAAAGACAGGGCAATGTTGGCTTCTCACTCTTTCAACAGGCCCATTACCCAGTGTGATGCATGTTAGTGACATAATCACGCCAATGTTACAACTTAGATTGTAAGCTCCTTGGGGCAGGGACCTCCAACCTCTTGTGTCAATCACAACCTAGCAGTTAATTTGATGTATCCTTGCGATATTTTACTTGTAATGTTTAATGCACTTTTTCCTTGTCTGTATTGTACTTGTATCGCTGAATTGTACAGCGCTGCTTAAATTTGTGGCACTTTATAAATAAAATTATACATACATACAATGTCAGGTTGCTGGACCTGCTGAACCCAACACTAACCTCTGTCTTTATTTAAACTTGCATCATTTGTGAGAAATTTGTTTGTAGAGAAAATCAAAATGATATGGGGCGTGTGTGGGGGAAGGATTGGGGGCGTGTGTGTGGAAAGGATTGGGGGCGTGTGTGTGGGAAGGATTGGGGGCGTGTGTGGGGGAAGGATTGGGGGCGTGTGTGGGGGAAGGATTGGGGGCATGTGTGGGGGAAGGATTGGGGGCGTGTGTGTTTGCAGGCAAATAAACAGAGGGTTTTGGGGGTTCACAATAAAAAGATATGGGCATTTGGGTGTGTGCAGGTAGAAATAAAAAGGACTGTGTGTGTGTGAAGGACTGGGGTCATTTGTGTATGTTTACAGACAAATAAAAGTATATAGTGTTTGTGAGGGGTTGACAATAAAAGAATATAGGGTACTTGTGATTGTAGAGGGTAGGGAAAATGGACATGAGGTGTGTGGGGAATGGAAACAGAAGGATGGATATTGAGCATGGACGGTCACTAAAACCATATGGAATGTGACCGGAGAAATATATGTGGCACTGCAGAGTATATTGTAAATGTGCATGAGTCACATAAGGGAAGTCTGTAGCATGCTTATGTAGCACTGCAGAGCAAATAGGCATGTCTCAGAGGTGCACTGTAAAGAATCTAGACTTGTGTCTGATTAGCATTCTACACTGGCTCTGGCTCTAATCCTACAGCTTTATATTTGTAACTGGAGAATTTGTACATTTGGTAAGGGAGAACTAAAGCTAAAAAATAAGACATATTAAATACATGCCTCATAGTAAGTGGAATCGTTGCAGTTACAGCTTGAACTGTGCTGTATTTTCACTGCACCGAGGCAGACTTCACACTGCATTTCACACACAAGATTCAGCCTGAAGCTTCACAGTAAGACCTTATACATCATCATCACGTTCATTATATATTTTTTTTTTACCAGTGAGGGGAGCGCTCTCATTGGCCCCGCAATGAAGGTGATGACGTTTGAAGCTTTTTGCACTGTCAATTCAACAAGTGGGTGGAGCTTCGGGCTGACTCTTCTGTGTGAAATGCAGTGAGAAGTGTGCCTCAGTGCAGTGAAAATACGGCTCAGTTCAAGCTGTGACTGTGACTAGTCAACTGACTATGAGGTAATAAGTGCGCGTTTACACTTTCTCCCTTTGAAGTAGCATTTCATGTTGAAATTGAAAAGAATTGCTTGCTCTGTGCAATTCATGCTACAAGTCGTAGGGGAAAGAACAAGGTAAAAATGCACTAGTGCAGTGATGCCCAACCTTTTTCTGCCAAAGTCGTGACTTGTAAAGTTGTGACCGCAACAAATTTAAAGTGACAACTGTGACAATTTCCCCTAGTAAAGTTGCGACTGCGACAATATTCTCATTATAAAGATGCGACTGCCACAGTAGCTGTCTATTGCGACTGTCTTTAGTTGGGGAATTCACACTTATACACAGCAATCTGGAATATGGACCATGGGCCAGATAGCACCTCGCAGTGGGCCGTAGGTTGGGCATCACTGCACTAGTGCATACAGGAGCTGTACAGGTCTGCTTTTTCACTCTTGTGTTCTTGCTAGACTCTTTGCAGGCAAATATTTTCAATAAAAGCAATCTCCATATTTAGTTATCCATCCCCAGTACAAATTTACATGGCGCAATGCAGGATCTATGCTACAGTAATATTCCAGAAAGATGTACTGGGTGGTAGAAGAACCTCTTGAAGTCCATGGCAGTTGGCGGCAGCAAACATACTACTGAAAGCCTATCAAGTGATTTACAGCTTCCAGTCGAGGATGTTTACAGTCGCATACTGTCATCACCCATTCCAGGCCCTACCTTGTACTTAGTTAATTGTTCAATAAATTCATACAGAGGTGCAAAAGTAAGGTTTTTTTTTTTAAAGAAACCCTTCTGTACCCTTTAGCTATCTTGTGGTTATACAAGGAATTTACAATATTCACATTTCAGACCCTAAAATCTCCTTATCAAGGTGGTTTGGTGGTGAAATAAAAATGAATGTTTCTTCCCTTTGTTGAAAAAACATTTATTATTATTTTGGAAAATATACACATATCAAGATCAACAATCATCATGATGTTCTAATTAATGAGAAGAGCCCAAATCATGTGCAGGCTTACTGAACAAAGTGCAAATGCACCTGTCAAATTCACTTTGTATCAAAACGGAACACTGCACTTGGGAAGTAGCGAATTTGCTACTCATTGACTAAGCAGTGGATAGGCTTGGCAGACAAGTGAATGTTGGCAGATGAATAGTGCGGTGCAGTCAGTCGAATAGTAGCAGAATACGTAATGATGCAAATTCAAAGTGAAGTGACATCATATTATACTAGTACGAATTATATTAATGGCATGATTGAATAAAAGGAACGACCTCATCACTAAATTGTCACATTTTGTCCCCACTATTGTTGTTGTATTAAAGCAGGGGTAGGCAATTATTATTGCAATCGGGACGCGTGAATGGCCCAGATAGGGCTGGGGGCGTATCTAGCATGTGGTTGGCCACGCCCCCCATTGTTGTGTCTCGCAGACGGACGCACAATCGGCTCTGTAATGGCGGTGCGCCGCTGCAGGAGGTGGGAGAAGGAGCGAGTGCTACCACTCACTATTACAGGCTTTAGTCCTGCACGGAGCACCACACACAGTTCCGGTCACGCCTCCAACTCTGAACGGGCGGGCTGGCTGGTCAGAGACAGGAGGCGGGCGGCCCCTTGCCCAGGTCTGTATTAAAGTCATGTCTATTAAGTTATTTTTTACATTCATTGTTAGGTGACAGCATTACCAACTAATGTTACTTGATGACTAATATTTCCTATATTTTAATATATAGTCGCCTTACACAGCACTGAATCCCTGCCATCTATTCCTTAATTTGCCCCACTGCTCTGATGAAGTCAAACAGGTGAATTTGGGGCAGTCCACCCGTCCTAATTTTCCACTTTGACAGATTTTACTAGTTGCTGAATAGGTGAATCACTTGTGCAGGTGCACACAAAATGAAGCAAAGAGTCTTGTAAGTCTATCACCTAAAATGCTTGAATTGGTTTCAAAATTGCCACATTGCAGAGACTGCTCAATACGCAAATATTTGGAAGCTATGAATACAGTCATGGCCAAAAGTTTTAAGAATGACGCAAATATCATATTTTCATATGATCTGCTGCCCTCTGGTTTTTATGTGTGTTTGTCAGATG